>APFE030208511.1:0-37813 GCA_000404065.3 Pinus taeda
ATTTCTGTCCACTATTGCTGCTGTTTTGTCTTATTTCATACAGCCTTGATGTTGAGAATTCATCGTTAAGATCCAGAAACTTTCATAACTTATCTATGTAATAGTAATACATTTTGATTTTGATGACATCAAATGATATGATAAGAAACTACAGTTTTGGGTTTTAAACTTCTGTATGTATGATCTATTGTGTACACTATATTATAATTTCACAACTAGTTGTATTTTCTATATGTTCTAAACATTTGCATCTTTATGTGTCACATGCCTGAAAGCCGTGTCCATGTGACTAAGTTTAACAATGTTTTCAGCGTTTCTGCACATATGTAAAACAAGGTCTTGTATCCTTTTCCTCTTGTGCCCTTTGAGCTCTGAATTGCACAGTTTTAAAACTGGAACCTAGATGGGGAATGCACTGTGCAGTGGTGCTAAATGATTTAAATCAATAGGCTGCCCAATAGTGTGAATTGATTAAAAACATAGTATGAGAGTAATTATTGAAGCCATTCGGCAGAGAAATCAAACTTCAGGTTTCTGGATTTGGCTGAGTTGGCCTACTGAGTTAGACTTCACTTGAGACTTTAGATTAAATGCTTCAAAACAGTTTGATCTAGTATTTTCCTCAAGAGTCTCAACATTACTTTTTGGACTTTAAAGGGCATTGTTTATTATTTTATGGCTCAGAAATTTAATTTTATGCATCTCAAAACTTATAGATTATGTATTTTGATGAAGTTTTCCATATTAGCACCTTTTCATGCAATAATATAGTAATTTCTTAGATTCACGTTGATGTACATGAATATATCAATGTTAAATTAAAATTTTAATATATTATGTACTTTTGATGTTACTGTGCTGTTTATCAGTTTGACGTCTGGTTCCAATTTGGTCCAAAGCTGTCATAATTTTGGGGCAGATCAATTCTGATCCAGTTATGAGTATGATAACATTATTTTGAAAGGTTACTAACATGCAGGTAACTCCTAATTGTTTGAGATTTTTGCAGATTTTATCATTTTCCATTATTTTCTCCTTTTTTTCAGAGTCCTGGCTTTTCTTTGCGACATGTGATACTGCAGATTCTTGACATCAGTACCACGGATTTGTAGAACTTCCATTGCGTAAATTCTAGAGGGATTTCATCCCATGGTTTAGACCTACCATACTGTGACTTAACAGTACATACTAAATATATCTGACACTTCTAGAACATCTGAGATTATCAAGATCTTTCAGGGCACCTGCAGATCATTAAGCTGGTCACAGTTTTTTCATCAAGGTTTTATTTATTAATCCTTGTCTTCAAGATTGTTTAAGGAAATGCTGGTTATTATATATATATATTTTATTATCTGTGTTTTAGTACATTTTATAACAATTTCAAAATGTTACTGTTGGTACAGCGTTCATGGAAGTACTTTGTGTAATTGTACTATGGTCTGTTTTTTGTACTAGATTTTTCACATATTTCCAAATTTGTAAGAGCTATATGCTTCTTATGTTTATTTTTCAGTATTAATATACATGTTCCATGGTCTGTGGTTTACGTCATATTTGATGCAATCCTTTATGTAAATGTGTTCTTAAAAAAAAAATACCATAATTGCAATGTATATTTCAACATTTGACAGAAGAAGATTTGTGATGGGTAAAAGGGGATAATAATCCACCAATTGCGGCAATTTATTGTGTGTGATTTAAAAAAAAGTTCTGAAATTCTTTTGTGTTTTTCAGTTATAAAATACACACGGGAGCTGGTCTAATTGTTCCCAAGATTCAAGAGGATGGAAAGGTAGGAGTTCCGTTCATCTCATATGACTCAATCAAGTCAGTTATATGGTTCGAACTCTGCTGTTCAGTTATGTCATTTTACATTTGAGCTTTGATATCACTTTATCTCATGACCTTGTACCTGTGTTTTTGAAGACTCTATATTTAATGTGGCTATTATGGTAGTGGTCAACATCGTTAAAGGTTATTTAATCATAATTTAGTTTGCTGATGCAGTATAATTATGTAGAAAGATAATTGTCTATGTGTATCTATAGTCATGCAATTTTGTGATGTATCAAGTAATACTACATACATGCTCACACTAGTGCTTAACCATGTCAAAGAATTGTCATGATGCTTGGGGGCTTCGACCCTTTACACATTAGTTATTTTATAAATGCTTAATATTTTTTCCCAAGGAAAACCTTGCAGGGGAACCCAAGAGATGCTTCCCCACATTTGTAGATGGGATCCTAGTAAAGCTGTCGGAAGAAATTAGTGTGCGTTATCCATAGAAAAATTCAAAAGATCAAATAAAATTTAAAATGAAAAGTACAAACTATGGAGTTATAATACATAAACTTTTTTGAAAGGTCTAAAATACCAAAGAAAAAAATATATTATAATATAATGTGTATACATCTAAGTTGCATGAAACATGGAAATGTATACAAGTCTTTGAAATGGGAACACCAAGAAATGTGACTCCCAAAAGATTGGTAGTGTTATATAAAAAGGTCAAAATATATAGATATATAGTGTTTTTTCCCCTTAAATAACACATTATATTGCAACAAAATAAGATTGATATGCATAAATAGCATTTTAGAAGGAGACATATGTCTATATCAACTCGCATAGATGATTACATGATGCAAAAGCTATAGGTATTGACTAATGCCACTCCCATATCCTCATACATGATAGAATCTAGTGGAAATGCCACAATACAGCCAACCCTGAAATCCTCAAAACTGTTAAGTCCACTGAATTCAGAATGGGATATAAAAATCAATGTTGCATTAATCGTTATCGGGATAATATCGGTGCGAGGAAAAAATCGGAATTATCGGGAAATAATCGGAAATAATCGGGAAATAATCGTTTGGTACAAAAATATTCATTTTTTTTTTTCATTTTTTTTCAATTTTTTTAATATGTAAACCATTTACAACATAAAATAAATATAGTGACACATAAATATGATAAAAGAACTAATATATAAGATGTTTAATATCATTTCTAGTGCTAAAATCACACATTAACATTGAATCATGTCCTGAATAATAAGTCCTGACTCCTGAGTCCCAACTCAGCCTCAAAATATCAACAAAAAATATAATAATGTATCTCATCATGTCATAATGTCATATACAATAAAATGAAGAAAATAACTAAAGTCTAATCCTATTGATTTCCTCTGTCCCTCTTGCGAGAAAATGCCACAACTTTCCCTTTCCCTCTAGATGTAGATGATGGTGCTGGTGGAGTTGGCAGTGGAGTTTGCTATGCTCTAGAAGTTGAAGAACTAGAAGTAGGAACTATAGGAGGTAGATCATGTCCTCTACTGGTAGCAAGGGTAGCCTGGGCAGGTGGTGTCACCTGGAAACATTACAATCTCCCAATTCTGAAATCCTAAAAAACTGATAAGTCTGCTGGATTTTGAATGAAATCTAAAATTCTACTTTCTCCATATGAAATCCAATGAGGCCGGAACCACTCTCAAACATCCTAAGTCATTTCATGGTAATGTTAAAAATTTATCACTTTTACTTTAAGAATTTAACATTACCATGAATCGCATATCAATACCTAGGGCCTAAACTTGATCATTAAGCTGCCCCACTCAAAAATTATTTGTCTCTTTAAAAAAAAATTGCATTTCAAACATTTAGCATCCCTTAAAAAACCAAAAAAAACATTATAAAACCTCGCTGCCGGAGACCCCCACGATTTGTTCTTAAAAAATCGCGATTTTTTCGTTTTTATCACGATTTTTTCATAAAATCGCGATTTTTTCAATGAAAATCGGCAAAAAAAAATACCGGCGATTTTTTCGTTTATTTATCATGATTTTATCGGCAAGGGGAAAAAATTGCGATTTTTTCATTTTATCGCAATGTTATCGCGATTTTCACAACACTGATAAAATCCTACTTTCTCCATATGAAGTCCAATGAAGTTGTAACCACCATTAAAACATCTTGCAACAATTAATGGTAATGTTAAAAATTTAAGGATAGAAAAAGTAAGATGTAGGAGAATATCAACTTTTACAATAAAAAGATATATTAACATTACTTCTCAAAGCTCACTCCCCTAGCTCTATTCTTCTTAGGGTCATTGGCATAGACAGCGCAATATTTTCCTATGGGTCCCATGCCCCTCTCAGACACTTAGGTAGGCATGGAAACTTCCAAAAAAAATGTGTGAAATGTCATTTGAAATGACCGAAATGGCTTGGAAATGCATCCAGTCATATTGTATGACATTTCTAGATTTGTAAATGCTTGTCAATACAGCTGGTGGTGTTTAGAAGATGTTTCATACCCTTTTTGGCATTTCCACTACTAGATTGTGGCCTAGCTAGGAATTTCCTACAACTGAGTTATACATATATTATCTTCTAACACAAAATAAAATATATTATAAGTTAAATAACAATATACTAGTCCCCTACTCTTCTTGATTGTTATGGATAGTCTCAGCCGATTGATTGCTTCAGCTAAGAGAGATGGGGACCTTTGTGGGCTCAAAATATCTGATGACTGCTTTCTCACCCATCTCCTATTTGTGGATGATGTCATTATATATCTTGATGGCAGTATTAGGGATTCCCGCACTTTTTCGAAAATCCTCTCACTTTTCTCATCTGCCACTGGGATGCTTGCAAATCGTTCAAAATCAAGCATCACTCTTACCCGAACTACCATCCATGAGTCTCAGTTTGCTCGACTATTGTTTCCATTCTGCGTTAGCCCCCTAGATCGCGTTCTGAAATATCTAGGATTCTGGATCAAGCCTGTCAGCCAGAAGATAGCTGTCTGGACTTGGCTCGTCTGAAAATTGGAAAAGCGGCTTAATATTTGGAGTCACCGGTATCTATCCAAAGCTGGTAGACTTGTATTGGTGAAATCGGTTCTGGAGGCAACGCCAGTCTTTTGGATGGCTCTTGCCTGGATACCGAGAAGCATCTTGGCAAGCCTACACCAAACTTGTAACAAATACCTATGGAATGGGAATCAGGACAAACGATTTTTTGCATGGGTGGTATGGAAGAAGGTAGCGTTGCCCAAAAAAATGGGGTGGCTGGGGTCTAAAAGACCTGCCCCTATTTGCTCAGGCTCTTGCTGCCAAAATGGGATGGACATTGCTCACAGGACACAATCTCTGGACTAGCATCTCATACCACAAATAAATTTGGCCTCTGAACATCATGGAATGGGTCCGGCTTCCAAACTGGCCCAAATCCGGTATCTCATATGTATGGAAAGCACTCCTAAATTCATTGCCCCTTATTAGGGAAAACTTGGTCTGGAAAATTAATGATGGATCTCTAGCCCGCATCGGAACAGATCCATGGAATGGGAGTGGTGGCAAACATCAATTATCCAGGGCTCTCATACAACATCTAAATTCTCACGAGATCAAAGTGCTCGCTGACATTGCAGATCCCCTCAGTACTACCATATTCGATCAACGATGGAAAGCAACACTTCAGATTAATCTACCAGTCTGCTGGCACCAAGAATGGTCAGATTATATTAATGCTCTATCAGAATCTCACATTAGGATCAAACAGGGACCGGATGAACTCATATGGCATCAATCAGATAACAGTATATACACCCCAAAGGCGGGCTATTTAGCGCTGATCTCGCATAAGGTACCGGATCTGATCTCTTTTTGGTGGAAGGTAATATGGAAACTTACTGCATCTCCATGGACCAAACTCTTTTTCTGGTGCATACTAAAAGGCATAGTTCCCACAGGTGAAAACCTCAAGCACAGAGCGATCTACGGGCCTACCTGGTGCACACTATGTAAAAGTGCAACAGAAACGATTCCACACCTTGTCTTGAATTGCACAGCCTTGGTGAACCTGTGGCAAATCATCTCCACATCTATACATTACACAGGCTCCTGGGAAGGCGTTGATATAATCAGAGCTTGGGAATCATGGTACAACCGACACAATGGAAGTAAACTACAGAGCCTCCCTCTTATTATCTGTTGGTATCTCTGGTTGGCTCGGAACAGGAACATCTTTGATGATAAACCGGTGAGCTGGCCGCACATTACAACACTCATAATATGAGCTTATAATGAGTTGCCCAAGCCTCCCCAACCCCGCACCCGTCGACCCCACGACCCTCCGCATATCGATAGAAATATCCCTTGGGCTTTTTTTGATGGTGCAACCCAGCAACAGGGATGTGGGGGTGGTTTCATCTTACACATTAACGATCAACATTTCTATAAAGTCCAGATGGGTCTGGGGATTGGATCAAACAATGATGCTGAACTCATCACTCTTCGTCACCTTATGCATTTTTCATTGGGACATAATTGCATGGACATTCATATTTTTGGAGATTCAAAGATCATCATAGATTGGTTCAATAATATTACTGTTTGCCACACACACTCACTCAGTAATATATTGGATGAAATAAATATATTGAAGGCTCAATTTAATGCTATTACTTGCAATCATATCTACAAGGAACATAACAGTAGTGCCGACCAACTATCCAAGGCGGCCACGACACTTCCCCGCGGAGAGTGGATGATCCAGGAGCAGCGTGGGTCAAATGCATGCCAATACTATCATTGACCTTACATAGACCCACAATACCATAGGGCGGAAAGCCCTTGAATTAAATACTTGATTTTTTTTTGTTGAAAATTTTGAACAGTTTCATATGTAGATAGTGGACATAATCTTACCTACAGGGCCTTGCGTGGCAAATATGTACATATATAATAGAAAACTACAACGAACATCCTGCGTGATGTTTCTGGTTATATGCTGATATTTTTGATCATATACTGAGGCCCACAAAGGCTGACAGACACAGTACCATATGCATCAAGCATCTACAATATGTAATTTTTCTAGATAATGAAAGATTACGATTTTTCTAGTGGAAAACAATATACTAGTGTATGAGATGAAAATACAGATAACTATAAAATATTTTATATCTAATAAAATAAAGGGAATCTCTCATGGAGCTTTGAATTGAACCTTGACATGGGGCCTTGTACTAATTCCCATTATTGGGGGGACCCCATTTAGGTTGTTCATATTAAAAACCACTCGGGGATTCCATATAGAACCTCAACCTGGGGGCGTTTGAACTTTGAATAGGACTGCTCTGGTAGATTATATACAAAACCACCTCTCAAAGAGGTTCTGATTGAAAATCAGCAGGTCAAGGATGAATTTCTTTAGAAAAAACTCATTTTTGACAATTCTGAAGTGACTTTCTAAAATTAAAAAGTCATGTCTAGCATCTCAAGCATGACTTTCCAAAAATAGTAAATTACCTTGCATCGATGTGGAAAAAGTCGAAGTTGGGATTAATTCAGCAAGGGTCCAAAAGTTGAAAAACTCGTTAAAGTCAGGAGTTTTTTGAAAAAGTCAGCAAAATTAAAAAAACACAAAATTATTCATTTAAATTTTTTTTTTTTTTAACATCTAGAGTCGAAGTCATAGTTTAGAGGTGTTTTAAGTGTTTTACTACAATGTCATTCTTTACATGTGAATTTGATCACTAGAAGGATGTTACACTCTTGCAGTTTGCATTCTAAGTGCATTTTATCACCAATGTTTTTCAACATTATCCACAAAAAATATGATTGTAACAATGTTGATTCTTGGGAATGTTCTTCAGCTATTTACACTTCCTTGCTTGCTAGTCCGGATACTCCTTGTCCTCTTGCTCTTATGTCTCACAATCATGCTCATTGAGGTAGGTATGCACTTCTTTTTCGTAGTCTTCTCAGTTTCTTATAGCAGCCTTTTGACAGCTTAGCCTTTGGCTAATGTCTCTTCTCTGTATTTTTTTGCACATCTCATATAGATCCCTATTGTTTTGCAGACATAACATCCAACAAGAGCAAACCAATAATAGCCATATATGTTTCAACATTCAACAGAATATAGCAACCAAGCAATTAATTTTCTCAGTAACACCAACCAACTATAATGCTCGAAATTAAGATTTAGCAACAAAACAAATTGCACAACACAACATTATCATCAAATTTCTAGGGCTACGTTGAAAAGATTCCACTTTCTGCCTTAAGATTAAATAGGAGAAAATTATGTCATTTTCGCCTTTGCGGCCTCTTTATCCGCAGCCTAGGAGGGAGGCAAACTTTTTGGGTCGACTCTCGATTAAATCGGGAGTATAATGATTAAATCGTGATTTTTTCCTTTCTAAAAAAGTCACCAGAAAGTCGGGGGATTAAATCGTTTAGTTTAAAAAATCGCATTTTTAGGATTAAATCGGGATTTTTTGCAGACTTTTTCCACACTGCCTTGCATCAATTGGAAATCAAGTATAGGTGATGGAAAATCACTTAACTAATCATTAATTGATCCTAATAGTTCAATCTCGACTTAATCATCAATATTATTATTATTATTATTATCACGTTGTTGAAGGAAATGTAACTAGGTTTGGTCTTCATAAATGTACTTTTGATATTTGTACTTATTCAAGAAAAGAAGTATTATTTTTATATGTCAATGATTTTCTTGCTCATTAAAATAGGTCTAGCACATGTTAAGTGCTATAGGTGAGTCAGCTACTCAAAAAGAAATATTGAAGGCCTTAAGGGCATGTTACACCATGTATTAAGGGTCAAGGGAATACCTCCAAGCAAAGTCAAGTCCCCTCCTATGCAAAGGCACCATCAAAGAGGCTCCTTCAAGCAAGTTGGCCTCCAAATAGTTATCAAGTCGGCCTTCTAGTCGGCCTAAAGTTTGGGACAATACTCTATATATAGAGGCTGTCGACTCCACTATAAGGCACTCACTTACCTCTGAAATCAGCGAAGTAAATGAGCAAGTAATGGGTGGAAAAGAGATGAGAAAGGGAGCCTCTAGTGTACCAACGAAGGAAGGAAGAACACTGAAACCTTAAAGGACTGTTTCTAGGGCAACTTATAGTGACACGTGCTAGGAAAAGGAAGGTTGCCTGCGGTCATAATAGCAGAAACCCACAGTTGGCATATCTCTCTAATTGGGCTAGTAACCTAGGTCCTAGACCTATAAGGCCTCCCAATCAAGTGAAGGAGGAAAAGAGCTTACCATATCAAGTAAATCACCACATGTGCGAGAATTTAGGGCTGCAGGATAGTCATATCATGTCTGCACCTACACCTTGAAGAAGGAGCTTATTTGGTCAAGAAGAAGGAAGGGATCATCACAAGAAAAGGGTCTCATCAAAAGGTGTCTCTTCCAGAGAAAGTGCAACAAGGTCTATCAATAGTTGAAAGAAGAACGAAGTGCCGGAAGAAGGAAGACGGAGTGCCAGAAGGAGAAGGAGAAAGTGCTGAGGAAACAAAGTGCTGGAAGGACTTGACTTGTGCTTGGAGGATATTCAAATCAGGGGTCTAGGGTTTGGCATTGATCAATAAGAAGCTTCAATAAGAGAAACATTCTAAAGGGTTTTCCTCTCAAGAGAAGAGAGGTTTTGGCCCTGGTAGAGAGCCAACATCTTGTGTTCTTTTTCTTATGTTTTGGTAGCAGTTTGATGAAGTACACTCACATGCATCAATAAGAAGAAGAAGAAGATTAAGCTAACAAGAAAAAATAAAAAGACTCCACAAATTGTTATCAAGAAAAGAAGAATCCTACTATACCTAATTTCCCTAGATTCTTCAACACATGTTACTATGATATTATTATTAAAAGGAATTACAAGTCACCTCACCTTCATGTCTCTCAATCACTTCAAACCTCTCTTTCCTTGATCACTGTCACAGCTCTACATTACTCCGGTGGCTGATCCCATTGTTTCCCTTGATCTAGAATACTTAGTGAGGATTCGCACTAAGTTGATAGATTTTTTGGTAACAGGGCACATAGATTATTTTTTTATTGCACTCTCTCTTGAAGTCTTTTGTGCTCATCATTAAGGCACATTTATATTTCATCTTGTTTATCTTATTGTACTGGTGCTTGATGGAGAATTTATTGTATTTTGCTCTACTTTGTTGTTCTCTGTCTTGAAGTCTTATGTGCTCATTATTAAGGTATAGCTATATTTTAGTTTGTTTATCTTTATTGGATTAAAGTTTGTTGGAGAATTCATTGTAGATCCTCTACCTCTTGATTTCCAACATAACATTGTAGCACTTTCATATCGTTGAATTCTAAACAAGGATGTACTTCAATTTTTGTAATCATTCTTCAGTTGTTGTTATGTATTTTGCGTAGTAACAGGAAAACGTGTCTCGTGAGGTTGGGTACCCATATTGGAGATGAGAGATGTTTTGGGTACTTGGAGACATCTTAGGAGACTCAAGAAATGTTTCCCCAAAGAATATCAACGTTTCCCATGAACACCTTGTTTTCTCCCATGAGTATCTTGATGTTTCCCACAATTTCTTCACATCCCAAAAAAAAGAAAAAAGAATTCTCAATGAGATAAAGGGAAAAAAAGGTACTTGAAGTTTAAACCTTGGGATGGACCTTTAGACAATCCAACTTGACTTGGGAAAGGGGAGTATAGCTACTAATAACAAAGTGCCTTCCTTGTAAGACATGGGACCATTTCAATGATGATATCACTTGTGTGGATGAAGAGATAGATTCATATGGCCTCGCTGGTTACCTCCCATTTCAAATGAGTGTTAGCGATAGGAGGAGAGCGACGAGTTGTTGGAGAGTATGTTGAGAAGACTTAGAAGATGTAGAGAGAGACCTCAAATTGGATGAAGTAGATATTGAAATGGTGGCCTAAGTTTTGGTTTGAAAGTTGAATTGTTTAAGCTTTCAAGTTTTGTAACTTGGATAATCTTTGTAGTAGGTTGTAGGCCATAATCTTATTGGAAATAGCTATCTTTGATTAATGCAATATTATGATGTAGACAAATGTTTATTGCTCATCATTTTATGATTTCAAAATCTAAAATATTTATATATATATATTTATTTATTTATTTATTTCTAATTCATGTCTCCTTTGACGCACTCATAATCCGATGTCTCCCCATAGTTATTCTTTGAAAATGATGTACTCTTGTATCCGCACCAGTACCCATACCCATGTAGAAAGGGTTGATTAAGTAGTGCAATTATGTAGTATTTGAATAAAAGGATGCTAGCACATTGTATCACTGACTCCTTTGAATAATATTTATACATTCTACAACTCCTGCGTATTTTTATATTCATTTTTCCAACAATAAATCCAAACACTCAAAATAGTTCTAACAGAATAAAGTTTAAATAATGCTATGTATGCTCCTTGTAGGCAGCAGGGGGGATAAGCTGTGCAGTAATCCATTCAAATGAAGGATTTCCATGATAGCATGTAGGGATTGTTGCACACCTGTCTATTTTTCTTTTAAATTTAATTTTAATGAAATAAAAACCATCCATGCGAGCTATAATACAAAAGAAAGGGCAATGGTATTCCAATACCTGGTCTGGTTGAGTCAAGGGAGTTAACAAACTTGTCTCCTGGGATGCCTTGGGTGAATGTGATGCTGTTGTTTCATGAACTGGTGATAAAATTGGATTTATAATGAGGGGAAACTATATATAAGCTTGAATGACATTTTTGCCATTAATGAATGAATGAGCCAATGCCTCGTCTCTATTGTTGTTATTCAACATGTTTCTAATATGCTTTGATGGTAACTATAATATATGATGCTGATGGTCTTTTCTGATGGAAATTTTTTCTTCTTTTCTTTCTTGTTTCTTTTTCCTTCCTTCTTTAGAGGAACTGTTGGATGAGGTCAATATTTTTGAAATTAAAGCAGGGCATTGGTGATTTAACAAATAAACTTGTGCTGACATTGAGATAGTCCTTGATGAACTTGGTACACAATTCCACAGAGCTTAAGATTGACAATGATGAACTGTCTAGAAAGTGGCCAGCTAAAGGGAAATCACTGGAGAGTCAATCTGGCTAGGGCATCTTGAAGTCTGGTAGCTTCTATCAGATAACAAAACCACATATTATGTTGTAGAACGAATTTTCTACTAACTGTGGAGATCTAAGGGTCACGAATGAGTTCTATCTGATAAATTGGAAGAATTCTGTTGATAGCCATGTCACTTCTCTACTGTGGAGGATCCAATTATGTAAGCCTTGATCTAAAATTACATATATCAGTAGTATACTTTATATATCTAACAAGTCTGTTACTACTAGGATCTAGACTCTATATTAACTCAGTAATACAGTATTGCTAAAGATATATTTGATATGCCTAAATAGAATTGATTATTAAATCAGGTATGAATAGATAATGAAGGTGATTGGACGAGTGAAATATAGTTGATTTTAGCTGAAAATGATGGATGGATATCACGTGGATGAGATGGGTTACTGAATCTTAATGTTGTTTTTTAATGAATACTTGCTGAAGGATGCTGGCATTGCTGATGATGAGCTAAATGATGTCATAATTTCTTCAGTTGAGCTATAGTGGATGAATTTTTTTTGGCTACTCCCCATCTATCGTGACAATAATATAACTTTGGCAAGTCATTGGCCTCCTACCACAGTATCCTTGAATGTTGAGCAGCTGTTGTTAAACATGGCTTTCTTGCACTTCTTGGTTGAAAATAATCAATGTTAACGGCGAATCATACTTTACCAGGGGCCCATTAAAAGTAATCTTCAGGTGAAAACTGCTAAATAAAGACGTGATCTGTCATTGCCATAATGTCTGCCAATCATACATGTATATCAAGGAGAGTGGACCAATTGTTTTTGTTTTAATACTCACATTTCCAATAAATGCAGATGAATGGACAACTGCAAACCACCCATCCTACATATGCAAGTTTTTCACTAATGAATGTTGATTGTATGATATTATGGCACACTTGCCTCATTCCACACACAAAATCTGAAAATATCCCAAAATAATAATCGCTTCTATGAACGAACATAATGGTCATCACTGGAATTTTTTTTGGTTCATCTTCAAAGGTTGCTTTTGATGTGAAGGTATATGCTTTTATATGAAAACTGCATGGTATTGTTTTAACTAGCCTGAATGAATTAATAATTGTCACATCAATATTTTATCATTTATTTATTGAATTTCCTGAGCTTCTTATCTATTGGACCACTCAAATTTGACAACAAAATTTTTGCTAAATTATGTTTTCTTTACAGGTCATGGTTGACATGGGTCAACCAATTCTGACTGCTGCAGATATTCCAACCAAGCTGCCAAAACGGGAGGATGGGGCTGTTGTTAAAACTGAATTGCCGGTGGATGGAAAAACTTGGAAAGTCACCTGTGTTAGCATGGGAAACCCTCATTGTGTAACATTTAGCCATAAGGACTCGGAGGTATGCCTGAACAAATACACTGGTCTTACTCTTTTTTTATTTTTTTATCATGTTTTAATTCTTGCTATTACAGCAAATGACTAAAATTGAATAAAGGTCAGTTTTTCGGATTTTCAATTCGCCCCCACTCCTATTGTGGCACATATGTTCAATTTCTCATTTTGTTTTGAGTTTTATAGTGAAGGAACTGTTTGTCATTGTTAAGGAGTTACCATCAGATTGTGACCAAAGAGCTGACTTGGGATTTATTCTCATGCTAATTGCCTATCACAATGAAACTTGGGGAAATTAGAAAGCAGTCATCATTACTTATTTATTTGATGGATAAATGCAACATAAAATTGAAATGAGAATGAAATGGACATCTCCATCAGCCTGGTTGTCCTTTCTTGTTAGTCTGTTGGTTAACATGCTAGCTAATCCATTTTTTATGTCTGTTGTTCTTTCCTAAGCTAATTGGTATTATATTAATAGGCCAATTGACCTACTGAGGCTTATTTTTGCATTATTAGTTGGCTTACTTCCTTATTACTGGTCAACTGACATTCTCGTACTAGCTCATATTAGCTTGTTAACATTTGCCCACTAGCTAAGCTCAGCCAATCATTCTGGTGATAGCATCCCGCTGGTGGGCAGATCATTCTTCCGTCCAACACTGGGGCTGGCCCCGGCCTAGGCTTAGTCTAGTTTGAAAAAAAAACATTCACCCACTAGCTAGCTGCAGTGAAGACATTAGCTGAAATCCATGGCTAATAATAAAATAAAGTTTTCCTGGTTGCCCTAAAATAAAATTTTGTTATTATTTATATGAACATTAGTTGTGTCTTCTATTTTGCAATACTTCTGTTTTTCAATTCAAATTGCAAAGATTTTTTTGTTTGTTTGTTTTTCTTGTAACTTAGTCCTTTGTTTTTCATAGTTTATTATTTAAATTGTACAGGTACTTGACATAAACTCATTGACTTTGGAGCATGTTGGTCCATTGTTTGAGCACCATGAGATGTTTCCTGCTCGAACAAATACAGGTATTTTCTTTGTGGTGCTTTTCTTGAATACCTAAAAATATCATGCTTCAAGAGCATGCCATATATCGATCCTTCCATGGGGATTCTGTTGCAGGATTGCCTAAGTTATAGTTGCATTAAGTCGTTATTATATATGCACATTTGTGTGTTTTGAAGTATGCATGGTGTTTTATATCTTGTATGGTTGTTAATTTTGAACTTTTGGCTCTTGAAATATTCTTCTTTAATAGCATATGGCATTTCCTTTTTTCTTTTGCAGTAGATTTCTCCTTTCTAATATAACTCTGCTTGTTTACGAAGGGAACAAACTTATGTTTAGCACCACCTTCTTGTTGATTTTCTACCTTTGGGAGGTATTTAGCATATGCTTAGTGTTTTGGCATGTAGGAGAGAAGTCCTCTTTAGGTTTTTGTTCAAGAGGAGAAACTAATATGATCTCCTTCCTAAGTTTTTAACTTAGGAAAAGTAAAATTATTAATTATTTAATTAATGTTGACTTTGGGCCTAAGAACCAGATTCGTCCAAAACCCCTAGTGTTGTCCTTGATGGCAACTCGTAACAGAGCAAGTATATGGTAACTAGATGAATTTACAAGTCAGATTAGAGGTGATAGAAAGATGGAACAAAGATATTAGAGGTGAAAGAATGATGGAACAAAATAATGGTCAAAGGTTTGATACAGGGAGATTGTTAGTGTTGTTCTTGATAAGCAACCTACTTGATCAGTTGTCCTTGATGACAACCTATTTGAAGAATGGACTACTTGATAAAGGTATAAACAGGATGTGACCGAATGCATGGCAGTTGTGTTTACAGATGTGACAAAATGCAGGGCAGTTTAGAGGAATCAGTTCAGAAGTGATATATGATGCAAACTCACATTGTAACAGGTCTATTAAGAGATAACATAGTAATGGCACAAAAGAATAGGATGATGGGACAATGGATTACAGATTAGAATCAAGAAGAAAGAGAATGATTTAAGTTGTATACACTGTTTCACCTAGTCCAAGTAGCATATACACGCGGGTACACAAAATAAAGGAAGTGTATATGTATACACGCAGTTTCACAGAAGGAAAAACACGTATGGGATGGAAAATTAAGGTTAAAGAATACCAAGGGTCCATACCATGGTATTAACCTACAATATTGAGCGGAATAACAGTTACTTGATCTCGTCTAAGAATACCATAGGTTCTAAGTGTTGTTTTGGTGCATGGTATTGACAAAGGCTCTAAGTATATAAGGAGGAGAAGATCAAAGGGTCAAATGTGCAAGTGAAAGGGTTTTTCATGAATACTTCTATCTGAAGTATATTTTGTGTTGTAAGGGCTATGGTTATGATATACATCTGAAACATCTTGTGCACCCTTGGATACAATGTTGGATCAGGATCATGAGACCTGAAATGACTTATCATTGTATGATCTGATAATGGATAGGCTAGATCTGAGTGCTAACGAATGTTTATATGCTTTAAATGCTATGATCTGGGTATATCTGAAGTCTTGAAAAGCTGTGAAGTTATAAGTCATTATTTGCATATCTATACGTAGGTTCGCCTCGGTGAAGTGTATACACGCGGATTCAACACTTCCAAGGAGCGTATGCAGAGGAAGGGCTTGTTGTTCAGAAATCACTGATCTATCTGATCGGTGCTGTTGTTTTACTGCTGTTTGTCAATGACGTCTTCATTAGATCTGAAGTAAAACTGATTATATAAGGAGATTGAGTTTGGTTGACTAATTGATTGAGTAAGAAGGGTGATCTTTGCTGTTATCTGTTTAGAACTTTGTAATATGACAGTAGATCTTCAGAATGTCTTTGGGTAATACAATTTTTGGTTCAGAAGTTTTATGATTCAGTATCTTTAGAGGTATACGCAGGTTGGGTTACAGAAAGTACCATATACACGCAAATGTCCTCATTGAAGTAGCGTATACGTTCTGACGTATGATGTAGTGTTCTGGGTTTAGCTCTGTGTACTGGTTATAGTGATCTGACTCTTCTAGTTGATTAGTTGAATCTTGATTAAGTATCAGTTAATTGGGTTTTGAGTGAATAGTTGATTTAGTTGTATCAGAAATTGATGATTGGGTGATTCAGTTGTGTCAGAGGTTTCATTGATTGTTTGATTTAGTTGTATGATTGGTTGATTCAGAAAGTGATGATTGGGTTTCAATTAAGTCAGAGATTGATGATTGGGTTTCAGTGATTGATTGATTCAGATGTATCGATGATGGATGAATGTGTTACAGTGATGAGTTACAGTTTGAGTTTTGATATTGATCTTAAGTGTTGATAATGGGTCCAGTGTGAAAATTTGATGAAACATGGCTTACAGATTGTGTTGATGTGTACTATGAGTATCCAGTCTAAAAATTTATGAAACGTGGTCCCTGGAGAAAGAATGAAGGTTGCAGCTTTTTGTAGGCCGATGCCTACATACTGGTAATCATATCAGCTAGTACAAGAGCTAGGGGGTTAGAGCTCCCTTCCAGTAGTAGCTGGAGAAAGAATGAAGGTTGTAGCCTTCTGTAGGCCGGCGCCTACGTACAGGTAGACATATCAGCCAGTACAAGAGCTAGGGGGTTGTAGCTCCCTTCCAGTAGAAGCTGGAGAACGAGTGAAGGTTGTAGCCTTCTGCAGGTGGGTACTTGCGTATTGGTATGAGTCTGTGCCAATACAAGATTTTAAACAACTTTTTCTTTATATTAAAAAGAAGACAGAGACGACAACAACAGGTGGTTTTCTCCTGCATTGGGTTTCCACCTTAAATCTCGGTGTTCATGTGTGTTGCTTATGTGTGATGGTTTATCTTGTTATTACAGCACATGGTTACTGTTTATCTAATGTTTAATAAAGTACTAATGCACTGACTGAAGACAAACATATGATGGATTAACTGAATCATAAGTTCACTGGATATACGTTAATTGTCTTAAGAACGGTTGCGTACACACGTAGGTTCCATTCAGTAAAAGTCGCGTATAGAAATCTGAATATGAATTGTAAAAAGTTATTGATTTGTAAACACTAATTCACCCCCCTCCCCCTCCCACCAATATTTTTCCCAACAACAAAGTTATGTTTAGCACCACCTTGTCGATTTTCTACCTTTGGAAGGTATTCTGCATATGCTTAGTGTCTTGGCATGTAGGAGAGAAGTCCTCTTTAGGTTTTTGTTTAAGAGGAGCAACTAATATGATCTCCTTCCTAAGGTTTTAACTTAGGAAAAGTAAAATGATTAATTATTTAATTAATGTTGAATTTGGCCTGAGAAACCATATTCGTCCAAAACCCCTAGTGTGTCCCAAACCCCACGAATCAAACACGATTTGCTGGGACATGTGTCCCTTCAGTGTGTCCGACGTGTCCTAGAGGGTGGGATTCAAGGGACACACGAATCCCTACATTGTGTCTTACGTTTCCCGATTTCGGGACACATGTCCCCAAAAAAAATGTGTCATGCAACCCATAAAGTTCTATTTGGGCTTATTTGGAACTCATTCTTGAGTGTGTCTTCTGCTGTGAGTGTGTGGGAGCTTGTAGCAAAGGGTTTGGGAGCATTTTGGATGTGATTCAAGCAACAGGTAAGTGCATTTTGCTTCTATTTTTTTTTGCATTTTTATTACAACAGTTTGCATGTGCATTTTTTCTTTATTTTTTTACAGCATTCATGGCTCAATCAAGGGCAGCAGGGAAGGGGAAGAATGTCCCCATTGGTGATGCCCCTCCTGTTCCAATTTCATCAAGGGCTACAAGTGTTCCCTCTATTGGAAGTGGGGTTGCAACAATAGCTTCAAATGTTGAGGGCAGAATGAATTGAGAATGACAACAGGCTCAAGAAAACAAATATCCCTTGTGGAAGTATGTCACAAGAGATCAAGGGCCATGCAACAAGTTGAAGGGAGGAAGCATTGTTGCTTGGAAATGCAACAATCATTTCAAGAGCACTTATTACTATGTGAAAGGTCATTTGTTGGCTTTACCAGGCTATGGGATTGGAGCATGTACATAGTTGTCTTTAGCTAAGAGGAAAGAAATGGAAAAAGTGGCCAATGTTGGTGTGGCAAGGGTGGCTGCATCATCTAATAAAACAAGAATGATGATCCCCTTCCATTCTTGAGGAAAAGCAACAACAAATTTCCATTTGAAAGTTTTGGTGGGGGTATGGGTCAAGCAACAAAAAGAAAGGCAGTAGGACTTGGTCTAATGGACAGGGTTTTTCAGAAAGAGAAATGGGAAGAACTTGATCTCACCATTGAATTCTTTTTCTATCAGAACTTCATATCCTTTAATGTTGCATGCTCACCTTTATTTCTTGAGATGTGCCGAGCTCTAACTCAATGGGCTCCATCAGGGTATGTGACGTCTGGGTCAGAGAAGCTTAGAACCACATTGTTGACTAAGGCAAAGAAAGAGGCGGGCAAAATGCTTGAGCTTATTAAATTAGCATGACCAACATTTGGGGTTAGTATTGTTCCTGATGGATGGACAGATCTAGCATGCCACCCACTCATCAACTTCATGGTATCTTCCTTGAATGGACTGATTTTCTTGAAATCAGTGGAATCATTTGGACAATACAAGGATGCACAATATATTGGTGAGTTGTTCATTAAAGTTATTGAAGATGTAGGTGTTGATTGTTGTGTGCAAATCATCATGTTAGACTATTTAACATGATGAACTGGATCTGTATCTTCAACTTGTCCTGACGATGAACCACACTAGTTGGTTCGAAACGCGTCGACAAAAGATTTACTATGTGATTTTGCCGAAAATTCTCTAAACAAAAGATAATGCACTTGTTTGCAAGGCTGTTGGCATGATTGTGGAAGTTAAATA
Source organism: Pinus taeda (assembly GCA_000404065.3). Classification (NCBI taxonomy): domain Eukaryota; kingdom Viridiplantae; phylum Streptophyta; class Pinopsida; order Pinales; family Pinaceae; genus Pinus; species Pinus taeda. Next base: position 19,214 of record APFE030208511.1, read on the forward strand.
TCCACAAGTATTTTGGACATCCTGCATTGATCATTCCTTGAATTTAGCACTTAAATCTATTGCTTCTGTTGTGCCTTAGATTGAAGTGTTATTGAGGATGCACGACATATCCGCAACTTTGTACAAAATCATACAAATGCCCTCACAATCTACAAGGAGTACACCTATCTATCATTGTTGAAGATTGCAGATACACAGTTTGCCTCTTCATTCATCATGTTGAAGAGGTTGAGGGAGGTCAAGGCCGCTCTTGGGGCCATGGTTATTTCAGATTTTTGGTCTTTTTGGAGAAAGACAGATCAAGCTGCCTCAAAAAGAGTCAAGGACATAGTGTTAGATGATGCTTGGTGGGAGAGGGTAGATCTCACTATTAAGGTCATGGACCCTATCATTGCTTTGCTACGATTTGCGAATACAGACCAACCCATCCTAGGAGAGGTTTATGAGGGATGGGATTCCATGATTGAGTCCGCGAGGACCATTATTTTACAAAGTGGGTGCCCTGAGGATGAGACATCATTAGAGGCCTTTTTCACCACCATATAGGATATTCTTGTCAGCAGATGGGACAAGAATTGCACACCTTTGCATTGTTTGGCTCACTCATTGAACCCAAAATACTACAACCATGAGTGGATGAATGGTGGACCTTCCCCCAAATGCACTCCTCGCATGGATGGTGAATTTTCACAGGGGAGGACGGATGCATTGAGGTGGATTTTTTAGGATAGAGCATCTGTTGATGAGGTGGAGGATGCCTTTGCAACTTTTCTGCTGGCACTAGTCGATTTGTAGGATATGATGTGATTAGAGACAGAGGGGGCTAAGAAGCCCTATTCTTGGTGGGCAACTCATGGGGAAACAAGCTCTCCCCTACAACAGTTAACCATGAGGCTCCTCTCTCAGATGACTTCATCCTCTTGTTGTGAGAGGAATTAGAGCACATATGGGAATTTGTATAGTGTCAAGAGGAGCAGGCTTGAGCAGTCCAAGGCAGAGACAATGGTGTATGTGCACACCAACATTCGTCTTATTTACAGGCAGACAGATGAGTGGTTGAAGGGAAAGAGAAAGATGTGGGATATCTTTCCTGATGATATGGGTTTGGACAATAGTGTTGAGTTGGCATTGGTCAACTTGGATCTTAATGAGCCAGTGCTAGAGTCTGTCACTTTTGATGATGGTGATATTGTTGAGGGTTCATCCTCCACACTAGCAGATGCAAAGATGACATTGGATACAAACGAGGAGGATGCAACGGAGGAGAGCAATGGTGACCATGACAGTGATGCTGATTTTGATGATGATGATTGATGACTCATGAGCTACCTAATGATGCTGATTTTGATGACGATGATTGATGACTCATGAGCTAACTATTGCCTTGTACTTGTAGTTATTTTCTATTTTCTATTTCTTTTAGCCATTGGCATTGCTACTACCTATGTAACACATTTTGATTTTGATGACTTGATGAGGAAATTGCAGTTTCTTGTCTTTCTCCTATTGGATCATTGATGAATCTGTCACAATTGTATTTGTATGCATAATGTTACTTTGTAAAACTTACAAATTTTAAATTTACAATGTAGAATCTAGAGCTATGTTTGATGTATCATGAATGAAAATTTGTGTAAGAAATATCTAATTTTTAATATAATATAATTTTTAAATATATATAATTATATATATATATATATATTTTAATAAAATAATATAATAACGTGTCTTGTTCTAGGGGTCAACGTGCCGTGTCAGACACTCTAATTATCATGTCCTTCTTGTCCCATGTCCTCGTGTTAGGTGACTTAGCTTTGGGCGAATGCCTTTCTAAGGATAAATGATTAATTATTTAAGTGACTTAGATTTAAACTCCATCGATGATCAAAGAAAGTTAGGAAATCCTAGCCCTTGATCATTTTGGAGATTAGGAATTTGTCCCATGGATAATTTATAAAGAGAACCTATCGGAGAGGATGGAGACACAATTACAGTGCTATTGTTGAGAAAGCGATGTTCTTGAAGGAGTGAGAGACTCTAGGACTGAAGAGAAGGGAAAATAATTGCAATAGGGGAATTTCATACTCTTGAATTTTAGAGACCCACCTAGCCCTTGTTCCCAAGCAATTAGTTTGAGTTAAAATATCTTTTACAATAGAGTGTGGGACAAAAGCAATCACTTCAAAATATCCCACATATGTCTTGAATTGCTTAAGGGACTTGACTAAGGCATAAGCCTGCTTTTCCATGGTACTATACTTTAATTCCGACCCTTGAAGCGATTTACTCATGAAAGCTATTGGATGCTCATACCCTTCATTATTCTTTTGAAATAACACACCAACAATAGTATCCTTAAAAGCAAAAGAGAAAATCATAAACTCCTTAGAGTAATTAGGGCTAACAAGCACATGTGCCTTTGCAATGGAGTCCTTATTTTCCTGGAAAGCCTTCCTATGCTCATTTTCCCAAATAAACTTAACAACTTTCTTCAAAAGGGATTGAATAGGCTTAGCAATTTAAGCATAGTTTGGAATGAACCTTCTAAGAAAGTTGATCTTTCCTAGAAATGATTGAAGGGTCTTAATATTATGAGGCAAATAGATCTTCTAAATTGCCTCAACTCATTCAGGGTCGATTGTGATCCCATCCTTAGAGATGATGTGACCAAGTAACTTCCCTTCAGTCACTCCAAAAATAGATTTTGTGGGATTTATGGAGATTCCATACTCTCTACACCTATAAAAAATTTGCCTTAGATGTCCACATGCAGTGTTATCAGAACTGGACCGGAACCGGTGGAATTGGCTGGTTCGACCGTTTTTGGCCCAAAAACAGTCCAAACTGGGCCTCTGAATCAGAATAGGCTGATTCGGTACCAAACCAACCTATTTTACCGAATTGACCGGTTCATGACCGATTCCATGCAGTTTGTACCTATGCAAGCACGTGTAAAAAATTTGCCTTTTTTTATTTTTGGATTTTTTTTAATTGGTTGGCCCACTTCTAATTCTCCCCTAGGCTAGCCTAATATTCAAGCCTATGGCCCTCAACCTAATAATGAAGCCTATGGCCCTAGTATTGCTATGCAATTCATTGTAATGTTAAATTCTTAAAGTAAAATGACATTGTCCTTTATCTTTCATTTTCATCTTTTTACTTAAATTTTTAACATTAACATGAAATGACTTAGGGTGTTTGAGAGTGGTTCCAACCTCATTGGATTTCATATGGAGAAAGTAGAATCTTAGATTTTACTCAAAGTCCAATAGACTTAACAATTTTTAGGATTTCAAGATTGGGAGGATTGCAACATTTCCATTGGATTTTATCAGGTACGAGGGTATGAAACTAGTATTTAATAAAGAGCACCAAGCTCTCTATGTACTTTGACGTTAGTGGCATTGGTTATCGAACTCCTCTATCATGAATCTACTAAAAATGTACTCATCACTCAAGCAAAATCTTGACATGACATGCTATGTTTTTTCTATCTTATTTTAATGCCTAAATGGTGATATTGATGACAAAGACCCCAATATAGGCAATGATTTTGATGATATTTAGGCATTTGTTTTAGCATGAATTTTTTTGGATGCTAGAGGCCATCTAGAGCCTATTTGTTGATGTATTTTCGGTTCAGACCCCAAAGATGGATTGCACTCGATGCTATTTTGGTTATGTGCACCCTTAGATGCTATGTAAATGAGAGCTTTTGCATATTTGTGTATAAATGGTTTGGATTCATATGAATGCACATGAATATATATATATGTTTTTCTTTAAAATAAGAATATTTTTGGTGTTTTTGGTAAATTGTTTGTTTTTCCCGGTTTTGGTCCAGTCTCGACCTGTTCTCGATCCACAAGGCTTTTCGGTTCGATCACCAGTTCGGTTTTGATAAGATTGTCCGCATGAGAAACTCCATCTTAAGAAAACACTGTTAGATCATCCTGATATATCTCAATAAATTTTCCGATTAAGCCCTTGAAGTCATAGTCAGCCCTTTGAAAGGTTGCTCCAACATTAGTTAACCCAAAAGGCATTCTCAAATATTCAAAAGTACCCCATGGTGTGGTGAAAGTAGTCTTATGTCTATCCTCTTTTCTTCACCGTAACTTGGTTATATCCTGAAAATCCATCTAATAAAGACATCATTCCTGATTTTGTTACCCTTTGCAACAAAGTTTCCACGTTAGATAAAGGATAGTTGTCTTTCTTGCATGTTAAATTAAGATTTCTAAAGTCTACACATAACCTAATTGACCCATTCTTCTTTCTCACTATAACCAAGTTAGAACACCATGTAGAATGCCTAGTGTGAGCTATATTTCCAACTTGTAACATCTTTTGCAACTCCTTTTGCACCAAGGGGGCCAACTTAGGATTAATTTGCCTAAGTTTTTGTCTAAAGGGTTTACCATTCTCATCTTTAAGAGGGATAGTATGTTCCATAACATCTTCCCTATATCCTTTCAACTCATCATATGAGGAAACCAACACATCCCTATATTTATGAACTAAGTCAACAATTTTTTTTCCTTTCTTCCTCAGTGGTACCGCTTCCTATCTTGATAACCTTTGAATTTTGAGTGGTACCAATGTTTACTTCAATGAATTCCCCTGGGTCAATCCATTTTCCTCTTTTCTCTTCACAACATCATGTCTATCAAACATTTCCTCCATGGCTACGCGATCCCTAGGAGTGGGATTTGACACTTCTTTGCACTTTGTATAGTTACAACCTTCTTCTTTGTAGCCAACATTAAAATCCGATAATTCCTCCATATTGTTCAAAAATCGAATAACTTGGCTTTCTTATTAAAAATTTTGCCAATGCTCAACATTATCAGGAACGATGGTCTAAAAATTACTTCTATCTACCTTAACATCCATCAAGTTCTCTGCAAGCTGTAAAGTAGATGTAGACATTGCCAACTCCTTAGCTTGTTTATTCTTTTCTTTAGGAATTGCTTGAAGATCCAATGCATCAAAATATTCCATATTGTCCCAAACAACATTGCAATACTTCTTTAATCTATCATTCTTACAAGCAATTTAATTTTTTACTTGAAGAATAACCAAATTAGAATCCCCCTTGATGCTAAACAATTTAATCCTCAAGTCTTTTGTCAACTCAAGACCCAACAATAGAGATTCATACTTCGCTACATTGTGGGTTGCATCAAATTCTAGTCTATAGGGAAACTTGAATATATGACCAAGGGGTGAGGTAAGGACAATTCCTGCACCCTTACCAAACTTTGAATGAGCACCATCAAAATTTATCTGCCAAATCTAATCCTTCTTACATTCAACCTTCTCCTCCAAAGGAGCAATAGAGTTAGCCAAGATAGCATAATTATCCAAATTATCTGATTCATACACAATTTCATTATAAGGTTTCTTTGGGTTTTCCACATGATACTTTCTCTCCAACTCCCTATCCAATCTAACCATGATGCCCTCACTATTAGGGATGGTAGCATAACTTAAATCCATTTGTAAACTACCCCCTATATCAGCGCCCCACTTTCTAGACAACAACATACCCAAAGAATTAGGAACATCAATCACCACAATATCCATGGTGATCATTATATCAGGGTGCATTGCCAAGTGGACTTGAAGATCCTTTATCAAAACACAAACTTCAATAATCTTGGAATCCATAACACAAAGATTGTGGTAAGGTCTAGAAATCCTCAAATTTAACTGATTCATGACTTTCTTGGTCATGACACAAGATGATGCCCCAGAATCAAACATACAATTCTGCAAAAGTAGCCCATTGACCAATAAAGTAATAAAGAAAGGTTGATGGTCCTTGTCTCTACACGTATCACTACTTTGCAAAATGATAGGGGCATCCTCGAATCCATCCTTAGAAAAATTTGACATTTCCTTTCCATGAGGGGGATCAAGGGCTTTCAACAACTTAGACATTCGGTAGGGAATCTTTAGGATTTCAGTCACAGGTACTATTCTTTTCATTATTTATCCATCCTCCTAAGTCAATATTTAATCTAGATGTAGGTGGAGTGAAAGTTTTAGGGGCATTTTGATTTTTCTCTTGTTCCTTGCCCTTTTTTTGATAAGTCAAACCTCTGTCTTTGGCTATCTCTAAAATCTGATTTGATGAAGTCTTTTCTCCATATAACTCCATGATCCTATCCAACTCACCAAAGTTATTCACACTATTGGAAGATGGAGACTTCTTATTTACCTTTTGGCTATTCTCCATAACTTCCATCCAACTCTCCATGGACAAATGATGCTCCTTGCCAACCAAATTTATTTGCTCACTTTTCCCAACCATTCCTTCTTCCATGATCCTTCTCACATATGGACAAATTGCTTCATCATGCATCTCCTCACAAGGTCTACAATAAGGAATATAATCATCAACTAAATTTGCAGACTCAAGTGGGTTTGGTGGCCTATGTTCATGTGGAGGTCCTCTTTTTTGTCATTTGTCATTTCCTCTATTTTGAAATCTCCTAGTTTTATTCCTTTCCATGGCCACCAACCTGTTTTGGATGGCATTCATTTGGTTAGTGTTATTAATCTCCATGGTCTTGATGAGTTGAGTCATTTCCTTAATAGGATCATGGGCACATTCCTTTGCCTCAACCTTCCCTTTGGAGTCATGAGACTTTGATGGCCGTCTACTATAACCAAGAATTTATAACTTCCCTAATTCATTTCTAGCATTTTCCATATCCAAGGCTTCAATTTGAGTTGCATTTATATTTGCAGGCATCTTTCTTCTCAACTCATAAGATGTGTCAACACCAAAAGCATCAAAATAAGAGCATAATAATTTTTTTCAAGAGGTCTAACATCTTGAGGCATACTCTTTACCACATCATTGTATCTCTTGTTAAATTCCTCCACAGTTTCATTCTTATTCTTCTTGATATGGCTAATGGCGTTAATCAAGTGCCTATCTTCTTTCTTTTCTCCATACTTGTCCAAAAAGGCACTAATGATGGCTTGCAATGAGTCATATGTGTTAGCAAGATGCTCAGTGAACCAATCAAGAGCATCCTCTTCTAGGGAGAGGACAAAGAGTCCCATCTTCACCTCCTCATAGTTAGCACCATTACACCATTTAGTGATGCAAACATTGAAACTCTTTAGGTGCGATGCAACTCTAATGGCATTGTTACCTTGAAAAGAAGACAACTTTTCAATAACCTTGTCAGGGATATTGTGTGGATAGCCATTAATGTTAGTAAAGTTACAAGGACCAAAAAGATCATTCATGGTGTCTTGTTCTACTTGTCCTTAAAAAAGCAAATGGATATAAGAAATAGCCTCCTGCCCAAGATTAACAAGAAGTCTACTAGAAGAGAGTCTATTTAAACTCACTCTAAAAACCTTTTTAGGATCAAGGGTGGGACTAACCAGACCACTTGGATTCCTCCTAGTAGAAATCCTCACAGGAATTGAGTCAAGTGGAGTCGCCACTTGAGCAAGAATCTAACTCTAAAATCCAATATGCAAAAACCAAAAGTTGGTTGTATTCCAGGTGCAAGAGGACTTGTCCCCGACAACGACACCAAAAAATGTTGCCGCCTCGCTTGCACACCTAGGTTAATGTGAGAAAAATCGTCAACCTCACAAAGGTGTGATCTTAGTGGCAAACAAACAAAAAGGGATGACACCTAATCACAACTCTCTCTGTTAAAACTCTCTCCTAGTTAAGTTAAGGGGGGTGGTCCCTAATGAAGGTTAGTAAATGAAATGTGAGGTTTTAGGAGACTAAGGTTAATGGAAAGCTTATAAAAGATAACTTGATTTCAAGATGTAAACAAGCAAGTAAATATATGAGCACTATTCAATGATTCATTCAAAAGATAAAGAATATAGACTAGTGCTTAAACACATGATTGTTCAAAGTAAGTGACAAGTACTTGCTCAAATGGAAATTCAAAGTACAATGATAAGATATCCTGCAAAACAAAGTTAGATCAAGATGAATAAATAAAGTATTACTTGCAAGTATAAATGGAAATTGTACTTGTAAAGGAAATCTCAAGTGGCAATAGATAATGACATCAAGTAATAACAATGAGCCAAATAACATCAAGATGACAAGTACATTGAGTAACAATATTGCAAGTAAAACTTGAAATTCTCACTTGGAGGTACATTTTAGATACGCAAGTATAAACTAAAATGCCTAAATGAAATGATCAAGTGTTATTTGTTTCCAAAGAGAAGTGTTGATAGCAATGCTTCAAAAAAATAAGAGATAATGCTCAAATAAATTGCACCAATATCTTCAAAATGAAAACAATTAAAGTGTTATTAGCTCAATGTCACTAAACAAATTCCAAAATGAAAATTTGCATAGGAATAGATTGCTTGCAAGTAAATGAAATAGTTATCAAATTGCAAATTGCTTCAAATAAAGTGATACAAGAAATGCTTCAAAGGACATCAACAATAATCAGTATTGCATATGAGCATGAGTTGACGAAAGATGAAGAATAAATGTATACAAAAGACTTGTGAAACAAGTTGCCAAATGAACAAAGTAGATGGATTAGTAAAGTAATCTAGCTTTGCCAAAAGATGTAAAGTGCTTGCTTTCTCAATAGAAATATTGCATGTGTTGTAGTTTGAACAATAAGTAGATTGTACAATGCAAGAACTTGAAAGTTGAAAAATGACAACTGGATAAGCCCACTTTGCAAATTAGAAGTAAATAAGAATGTTGTGTTAATTCTAAAGATTTAACCACATGCGAATTAGATTAACAAATCAAATATGCAAACAAGTAAACGAAGTGTGAAAGTTAGAAAACTAAACCATGCAAATCAATCCACCCAAGAGAGCCCTCTTTCTAAATGAGGAGGCAGGATGCCATGGCAAAATTCCCAAGATCCCTTACAAGAAAACTAATATTTTATTAGAGAGAAAATTACAATGACTAGCCTTCTCTTGTATGTGAGAGAAAAGCTTCAGGATTTGAGGACCTTTTTCCAATAAGATTCAACTTTTAGGCAATAGGATCCTTCCTTTGGGAAATAGAAGCAAATTTTGACAAAAGGAAGGTGGCTACAAGATGCCAATGATCCTCACTTACAAAATGGAAACTTTTGACAAAAATCTTTTCCAATAATTGTAGCCTTTAATAACTAAGAAGAGATGTGCAAAGAGGAGAGGTTACGCCTCCCTCAAGCCCACAGTTAGCTAAGGATAAGTGGCAGCCTTTGGGACCTCTTGGGTGTTGATTTTTGGTAGCTTGGGAGGTACTCCAAGCCCTAGGGTTTGGGGTTTGGAGGTTGTAGCACTACAATGGGTCATTGTGGGCTTGGAACCAAAGGTTGGCGTTTTGCACCCATTGATGTTTGGGACAAAACCATGAGGCATTTTAGACATGTGATGGATGGAGATGATAGAGGACCTTGAGGAGAATTCAACGAAATGAAAATTGTTGAATTTCGAGTTGTCTATGATGAGTTATGAATTTTTTAAGATATTGATGGGTTTTTGGACATGCAAGTCATGTAGGCTTGAGATGGTTATGTCCAAAAGTCATGTCCATTGGAGAATTCGTGGAGCCCTCCTTTAGTGTATAAATAGGAGGTGTTGGAGTTCATTTCTACTCATCCAAATGTGCATCTTCTCATAGAAAACTATCTATGAGGCAACCGTAGATTAGAGGAGCGAGGAGCACAAGTGTTGGGTTTGTGTGTGTTTACTCTCTCCCATAGGTCTGAGCTTGAATATGAGAGGCAACCACGGGTATGGGTAGAATTTATGATGTGTTTTCATGTGATTTGAGGATGGTTCACTTCTGTTGAATAAGCCCTTTGTTGAATAGGCCACATTTTTGGAGGTTAATTGTAGGAGGCCACAGGCCTTAAGTGTCCTGAACAGGGGGCTGAAAGGCTATTCTAAGGAGCAGAACAATTCACAAACCCAAACCTCTTGTTCTGGTAGGCGTGGAGGCTTGTTAGGGGTTGTTTATAGCCCAAATCTATAGCAGAGAGTGGTATGATCTATTTGAAGGGAAGCTGCAGTTGTGGAGGAGGCCTGGACGTGAAGGAAAGTGCTGTAGTAGTAGTGCTTGTTGCAACCCTAACCAGTAGTGAAAACCTACAACAGTACACATCAACCCATGAGCAAAGGTGAAGTATGTGTTTATGATAGTTTTGTGTTGAGATTGATCGCTAGTTGGATCAGAATTGTTTGCAGCTTGTGGAAGCCAAGTGGTTGGGCTTAACTTGGTTAGAAGCCCTTTCCTAAAAGCAGATTCTACAGTGAAGTATTGGGCACCTTTGGATTGTTGGAGGGCGACATGTTGGTGTCCAAAGTAGCCCTAGAGTGGAAAACAAGAAGGACTTTGGACTGTTGTGTGTTTGGGTGAAGATTTGAGCCTATGTGTAGCTCTTTGATGGACTAAGGAAGCTACGAATAAGGCAGTTTGATAGCTCAGGTATTGGCCAGCCTAGAAGAGCAGATTGGATCAACCCGTGTTCATTGTTGCAGAAGTGACTTGCAACCGTGATAGGTGGCAACCCTCCTAGAGTCTCTGTGTTGTTTCTTGATGTACTAAGGGGCATCTAGATCGCAAATTGGAAACGGAAGAACGACAGGACGAGATACGACATATAGACTGTGATTGTGCACTAGAGTAGTAAGATTGTTAGTGTATCTTGTATTCTTGTACTTGTGGATATTTGAGGGCCATTATCCCTTGTATGGGAGCCCTAGACTGTTGTATTATATGTTGATAATATAACGAAGTTGGGTTACATATATTGTTGTTATTGTGCACGTGATTGGTTTACTGCATTATATTGTTCTGCTGTGCAAAGTAGCTTTGTTGAGATTTTTGGTTTGGTAGCATTAGAGATTTACGATTCTATCCAGACACCAAGGTTATGGAAATACAACATGGTATCAAAGCGTGTCTAAGCTACTTTGAGAGACAATGAATCAAAGAGTGCACAACGAAGTACAACTTAAGAGGGTGTTGGTCACATTCTAGGTGAAGGGCTCACTATAATGTCAAAGTTGCAGGTTGGTCTTCGGTATGAGGACAAGTTGGAAGGGCTTTCCAACTATAGTCCTTGGAAGGAAAGGATCAAGTTGGTATTGCAGGTCAATAGTATCTGGGAGTTTGCTGAGAAAGAGATCAAGAAACCAACTGACCCTAAGGAGATTGAAGTGTATGAGGAATTGGATACGAGGGCGAGATTGATCATCCTTGATGGTTTGAAGGATCCCCTAATACCTTATTTGTCCTGGAAGAACACTACACATGACGTGTGAAAATTTCAAATTAGAAATCCAAATACAGTGACTGATATTATCTCTTCTACTTATTAATTCAAAAATAAATTATTCATAGTGTTTCTATGGTAAATATCAAAATAAATTCTACTGCAACCTTCACAATTAAAATACTGCAAAAAGTAAATGCCAAGAAAAATACTAGCACAAGGATAATCACAGTGACACAATTATTTTTGGACAATCGTCCTTGGAAAAACCCAGTGTGGGAAAACCGGTGCAATAGATGAGGGTTTCTTTATTAATCTTCAACAAAAATCTCATGTACAAGATGCGACTAGCAAAATAAAAAAGATATCTGTGTGAGAATTTTACACACAACTTTCTCACATTCCTTGGCGAAACTCTGATTTGGGAGAGGATTTGCTGCCCCCTCTGTCACTCACTGCGTCAACTTCTGCATAGGGACTACTCTGTCCCAGTGTCTCAGCGTTTGTGTTGTCCCTCTGCATCACATCTTCTGCATTGTCTCTTCTTTGTGCTGCTTCTTCTGCTCCTGCCTCTCGATTGCTGTTGATATCCTCTCTCCTCCTCATTTGCAACTCTCCCTTTGAATGGATTTCCTCTTACCGAACTTCGACCAGTGAAGAAATCGATTTTACTCAGGTAACTGAGTATTTGCCTGTTGTGTTTTCCAAATGCCCATTGAAGTCTTTCTTATAATCCTCCAGTTGAGTATTCAATGACCTAGATTAGATTCTAATCAATGGCTCAGATCATATTGACTTGATCCTCGTCTTCTTCTAGAAGGTTCACCCACAGTTAGATTATTACCCTACCCTTTAATTATTTTAATTTCCTAACTTTAGATATAGGCACTCATTAAAAATATATATTTTTAATAAAACTGTCTCTGGGTGGAATTTCCCAAAACAATTTCTGGGTATTGTGGAATACACGTGTCTAAGCCTCCCTGCAAAATTTGAGACTTAGAGCATATCCAATGCTATCATAAATCAACACTCCCTCTTAGCGAGGAATATGCTCTAGCAATGCAACTTGTCGAAGCATCACCTTGTTTTGTAACATCTCCCTCTGCGATGCTGATGTTTGACATCACTGACCACTAACTACTGCGCAAATGTTGCATATGTACTGCTGCTGACCTTGCCATTGCCAACACTTCATATCTACTGCAACTCCCTCTCATTTCCTGTTACTGTAACTGATAAATCACCTGTTTGTGCTACTGAAATGGATTCTCTACCATACCCATCTGTTCTCTGAACTGAATGAACTTAGCTTTTCCTAGAGCCTTTGTGAGTACGCCTGCTACTTGATCTCCTGTGGGGACATACTGTCGCTGTACTACCCCACGCTGAACACAGTCTCTAATAAAGTGACATCTGATATCAATATGTTTCGACCGATCATGAAATACTGGATTCTTAGAGAGTTTGATCCAACTCTGATTATTGCAGTAAGTCCTGGTCGCTTCCATCCTATTGCTGAACAAACTCACAAGCAGTTTTCTAAGTCATATAGCTTCACACATAACTGTGCTTGTTGCCATATATTCAACTTCTGCTGAGCTCAGAGCTACTGACTTCTATTTCCTGCTGCACCAAGAGATCATTCCTGATCCAACACTGAAGCAGTATCCACAGGTACTTTTCCGGTCCACTGAACTACCTGCCCAATCTGCATCTGTGAATCCATCCAATCCGACGTCATCTCCTCGAGAGTATTTCAACCCATATTCGACTGTTCCACGCACATACCTAAGAATGTGCCTAGCTATTGCCCGATGTACCCTTTTCGGTTCCACCATGAACTGACTAAGGGTGTTGACAGCGAAGCAAATGTCTGGCCTAGTGTTGACCAGATACATGAGCGACCTAATGAGTTGTCTGTACAAGGTGGGGTCTAGCTCCTTGTCTCCTGATGCATCTATTTTCTTCCAGTTGGTGATCATGGGTGTAGCCATGGGTCGACAACCCTGCATTCTGAATCTCTTCAAAATCTCTGTAGCATATCTTCCTTGCCCAAGGAAGATCTCCCCATTCTTCTGCTAGACTTACAATCCTAGAAAATAATGCATCAACCCCATATCCTTCATGTCGAACTTTGCTTCACGATTCTTCTTGCAGTCCTGTATGAGCCTAGATGGCCCTGTTAGAAACAAGTCATCCACATATAATACTAGAATAAGTGGCTCTTTCTCTACCATTAAATAGTAGAGATTGGGATCAAACTCACTTTTGACGAATCCTAACTGCTACAAGTAACTATCAATTCGACCATATCATGCTCTGGATGCTGCTTGAGCCCATATAAGGCTTTCTTTAATTTGCACACGAGTTCTCTTTTCGTGAGTTTCAAAGCCTTCAGGCTGTTCTATATACACCTCTTCTTCTATCACCCCATTCAAGAAAGTTGTCTTGATATCCATCTGGTGAATCTCCCATACCATTTGAGCTGCTAGGGATATAACAGATCTGATAGAGGTATATCGGGCTATTGGGGCGAACGTCTCTTCATAGTTTATTCCTTCTTTTTGTGCGTAATCCTTTGGCACAACCTAGCCTTGTAGTTCTCTATTCTGCCATCTGCAGCATACTTGATATTGTAGATCCACCATGATCCTACAACTGATCTATCCTCTGGTCTAGGTACTACTTCCTAGACATCATTTATCATGATAGAGCTATACTCTTCTACCATGGCATCCACCCAAACTTGGTGTTGAATGGTTTCCTGAAAGGTGGAGGGTTCTTCAACTTGTGCTACCAAGGTCTGGTACCTGTCAGGCTGTCTACGCTGCCTCTTCTCAGTTATAGGAGCTCCAACGAACTCCTTTGCGTCTCTCAGTGTCTGCTGTACTTCCGTGCGGGTTCTACCACTGGTGGTGGGAGAATCAATCAACTCCTCCTGATCCTGTCGTTCCATCTGCTGAGAACTATCTTGATTTCCTTCCTCTGAGGAAACACTGGTACAGGTCACCATACTCGATCCAGGTGTCTGTCCTCTTGCTTGTCCTCCTTGCTGTCCCTGCTGCTGCTCGACCAATGGAAAATCCACTGAATGACCTTTTGCTGGCATCTCTTGACATTTCCTGAAAACTCCATCCTCCATGAACTTCACATCCCATCTCACTACAATCTTCCTACTGCTAGGAATGTAGATTCTGTATTCCTTTGAGGTCTCGCTATATCCTACGAGGTACCCCTTTTTTGTAGTCTGTTCCAGTTTACTGCGCTTCTTGTCTGGAATGTGACAATATGCCACGCTTCCAAATATCCTGAGATGACTGACTTCCGACTTCTTCCTTGTGAAGACTCTTTCGGGTGTTTTCTTCCCCAATGCTCTGTGAGGAGTTCTATTTTGGATATACATCGTCGTGTTGCAAGCTTTAGCCCATAAGAACTTAGGCAGATCCTAATAATACAACATAGCCTTTGCTACTCCAACAATAGTTCTATTCTTACACTTTGCAACTCCATTTTGCTCTAGATTATAGGGACCTATCCATTCTCTTTTGATGCCCTCCTTTGCACACAAATTTGTGAAGTCTTTGTCCGTATATTCTCCACCATTATCTCAACGTAATACCTTTATCTTTTTCCTTGTCATGTTCTCAACGAGAGCCTTAAACTCTTAGAATCGATCAAAGATCTCATCCTTGGTCTTTAAGAAATAGATCTAGGTTTTTCTAGAGTGATCATCAATAAAGGCGACGAATTATTCGCCACCCTAAGAGCTCTTGTGGACATTCGACCACAGATATCTGAGTGTATCAATCCCAATACACCTTCTACTCTGTTTTTATTCCTAGGAAATGTTGCTTTAGCGTACTTCCCTACTACACATCCTTTGCATATATCATCATGCTCAATACTGAGGACATGAATTCCTGTCACAGTCTCTCTGAGCATCCTCCGTGCCCCGTGGTCTAGGTGTCCCATTCACTTGTGGTATAGCTCATTCAGTTCCTTTTCACCACTAATATTGCTGCCTATTAGTGCCATTGGAGACTCGAGCTGCAATCTATATAGTCTATTGCTTTAAGCTCCAATTTGTCTCTTCTTCTTCTAGCTTTGATGTTTGACATATACTTTTCTTCCAATGAAGTATACATAGTATCCCTTGTCTTGTAACTGGGACACTGAAATCAGATTCATTCCTAACTTGCAGAACATTAGTGACTCGGACGCTGGTTCTTTCTTCTGTTTGAAATGCTATGGTGCCTCTCCCTACTAGAGTACACTTTGTTTTATTTCCCATAGTAATTTGGAAGTCCATTTGTTCTTCTTGATAGCTTGAGAAACATTCTCGTACTCCAATCATATGAGCTGAAGCCCCGCTATCAATGTACCAAACATCCGCCGATGCTGAACTTGACAAACATGCAAATTCTTCTTCTAATCTAGAAGATAATCTGGAGATATCTTGATTTTCCATCCTTCTTAGTGCTATCAATCTGTGACGCTTTTTTTGCCCCCAACAACTGTTGTAGAAAAGACTGCGCCTTTACCTGAACACTGCTTTGCGCTGAAACTTCTGCGCTGCTCCATCTGTTACTGGCAATTTCAACCTGGAAATCTTCCTCTCTGTCAACTCACTTAGAGAGTGATTTTCTTATGAAAAAAGTGCCCTTCCATGACAAGTCTGTGCAATTCCTCTAGGGTTTCGATTTTATGCCTATGCAGTAATTTTGAACTCCCTTCAACGCTTGGCTCTTCCGGTTTGCTCTTATCTCAGCTCCGATACCATATGAAAATTCAAAATAGAAATCCAACTGCAGTGACTGATATTATCTCTTTTACTTATTAATTTAGGAATAAGTTATTCACAATGTTTCTACGGTAAATATCGAAATAAATTCTACTACAACCTTCATAATTAAAATACTGTGGGAAGTAAATGCAAAGAAAAATACTAGCACAAGGATAATCACAATGACAATTATTTTTGGACAATCGTCCTTGGAGAAACCCAGTGTGGGAAAACTGGTACAGTAGATGAGGGTTTCTTTATTAATCTTCAACAAAAATCTCATGTACAAAATGCAACTAGCAAAATAAAAAGATATCTGTGTGAGAATTTTACAGACAACTTTCTCACATTCCTTGGGGAAATTTTGATCTAGGAGAGGACCTACTGCCCCCTCTGTAACTCACTGCGTCAACTTCTGTGTAGGGACTACTCAGTCCCAGCGTCTCAACTTTTGTGCTATCCCTCTGCGTCACAACTTCTGCCTTGTCTCTTCTCTGCTCAACTTCTTTTGCTCATGCCTCTCGACTGCCGCTGATACCCTCTCTCCTCCTCACTTGCAACTCTCCCTCTGAATGGATTTCCTCTCGCTGAACTTCGACCAGTGAGGAAATCGAGTTTACCCAAGTAACTGAGTATTTGCCTGTTGTGTTTTCCAAATGCCCATCGAAGTCCTTATAATCCTCCAGTTGAGTATTCAACGACCTAGATTAGATTCTAATCAATGTCTCAGATCATATTGACTTGATCCTCGTCTTCTTCTAGAAG
This sequence comes from Pinus taeda, assembly GCA_000404065.3. Classification (NCBI taxonomy): domain Eukaryota; kingdom Viridiplantae; phylum Streptophyta; class Pinopsida; order Pinales; family Pinaceae; genus Pinus; species Pinus taeda. The sequence continues at coordinate 36,008 of APFE030208511.1, forward strand.
TTTCACCCATAGTTAGATTAATATCCTTTAATTATTTTAATTACCTAAGTTTAGACTTAGGCGCTCATTACAAATAATTAATTATTTTAATAAAATTGTCTCTGGGTGGAATTTCCCAAAACGATTTCTGGGTATTGTGGAATACATGTGTTTAATTATCCCTGCAAAATTTGAGACTTAGAGCACATTCGATGCTACCAGAAATCAACAACATGTGGATGGCTCTTCAAAGTTTGTTCCAAAATAAGAACGAGAACTGGGTACTGGTATTGGAGGATAAGTTGAAGTCCACCAAGATGATACAGGGTGAAGGAGTGACTTCATATATGGCGAGGTTGTCTTATGTCAAAGATGAGCTTGTTGCTGTCAGTGTGACTATTTCAGATTGTGATATGGTGAGGATTGCTTTGAAAGGGTTCATCGAGGAATGGAAGCCCTTCATCAAGGGGATCGTTGCCAGAGATAAGTTGCCATACTGGAATAGGATGTGGGACGACTTCATTTTGGAAGAGTTGCGAGACGAGGATCTTCATTCGAAGAAGAAGGCTTCAGATGATGACGTGCCACTTGCAGCAAGAATGAAGGGTAAGCAGAAGAAGGACTTGAGTAAATTCAAGTGTTTTAACTGTGGCGAGATGGGTCATTTTTTGTCGAGATGTCCGATGAAGAAGAAGACGGGAGATGATGAGAAGACGAAAGGGAAGTAGGTTGTCAGTGTTGCCACTTCTGTTGAGATAGATGCTCTCACCAGGGTTTGGAGGAGGAGGACTTTGCAATGATTTCTCATTTTTCGCATGGTACCATCGATGAGGATGGATGGTATGTGGATTGTGGTGCGTCGAAACATATGACGGGGTCACACGAGGTAATCGAGACTCTAGCTGAGTGGGACTCAAAGTTGCACATGGTGTTGGGCATCAAGAGTCAGAAGGAGATTTGAGGATCGAGAGCTGTGCCATTCAGGTTGGAGTCAGGACGAATGATGTAGGTCCAGGATGTACAATTTGTACAAGGACTCATATATAGCATGATATTGGTATTCGTGATCAAGAAGAGGGGTTTGAGGTCTTATTCCAGGATGGGAAGGCAAGACTCAGGCCCAAAGGCTCTAGCTCCACAGGTATTGTGATTGGAGTTAGACAACATGGTCTATGAAGGCTAATGGGCAAGCCAATAGGCCATGAAAAGAAGAAGCAAGAGGACCAGGTGTAGGTTCCAGAGAAGCAGGTGTAGGTGCAGGGTTCAGAGGGGAAGGTACAGGTTCAGAAAAGAAGGTCTAGGTTCTAGAGGCTCAGAGGGAGTCGAGTTCTCGAGAGATCTTATAGGTTCAGAGGGAGACTTTGCAGCCCAGGAAGAGCACATGGTTAGTGGGGAGTAAGTGTGCTCCTACAACTTCCAAGAAGGAATCATGGAGAGAATGGAAGACATTCCTGGAGAAGAAGAAGAAGCAGGATGCTTCCAGTAACAATGACACTTTCGAGAGAGGTGTAGTTCATGTTATAGGGATTGTTGCAGTTGTGAGCGCCAGGAGTTGGGCAAGTGTTGCGAGTAGTGATGATGATGATGAGATAGTTTCTAGTCTTGGAAGTACCTCCCTCGCTAAGATGGAGTGCTGATTTTTGGTAGCTTGGGAGGTACTCCAAGCCCTAGGGTTCGAGGTTTGGAGGTTGGTGCACTGTTGAAGTTTGGTATCGGAGGACAGGTGGTTCCCTTAGGCTTTGATCTTTGGCCTAGGGAAAAGTGTCCAAAAAATTTTAATTTTTCTCCTAAAGTGACTTTATAATTTTTATAAAGTTAAAATCTAAT
>APFE030208511.1:44098-83157 GCA_000404065.3 Pinus taeda
TGCTGATTTTTATTTCTGCAATTTCCAGCATTCTGTAAAATTTCCAGAGTTTGTGTTTTCAGCAAATTTATTTTTTTCAGCTTGTTGAATGTATGGTTATGGGAAAGGGCATTTAACTACATGGGAGAAATAAGGAGAAACTGAAAACCGGGGTGGGAAAACAGAAATTTTAACATGCACCACAATGGGTCATTGTGGGCTTGGAACCCAAGCTTGGATTTTTGCACCCGTTGATGTTTAGGACAAAAGCATGAGGCATTTTAGACATGTGATAGATGAAGATGATATAGGATGTTGAGGAGAATCCAACGAAACAAAAATTGTCGAATTTTGAGTTGTCTATGATGAGTTGTGGATTTTTTTAAGATAATGATGGGTTTTTGGACCTGCACGTCATGTAGGCTTGAGATGGTTATGTCCAAAAGTCATGTCTCTTGGAGAATTCGTGGAGCCCTCCTTTTGTGTATAAATAGGAGGTGATAGAGTTCATTTCTACTCATCCAAATGTGCATCTTCTCATAGAAAACTATCTTTGAGGCAGCCACAGATTAGAGGACCAAGGAGTACAAGTGTTGGGTCTGTTTGTGTGTGTTTACTCTCTCCCACATGTCTGAGCTTGAAGATGAGAGGCAACCACAGGTCTGGGCATAATTTATGACGTGTTTTAATGTGATTTGAGGAGGGTTCACTTCTGTTGAACAAGTCGCATTTTTGGAAGTTAATTGCAGGTAGGCTGGAGGCCTTAAGTGTCTTGAACAGGGGGATGAAAGGTTGTTCTAAGGAGCAGAACAAGCTGCAGACCCAAACCTCTTGTTCTGGTAGGCGCGAAGGCTTGTTGGGGGCTGTTTATAGCCCAAATCTACAACAGAGAGTGGTGTAAGCTATTTGAAGGGAAGCCACAGTTGTGGAGGAGGTGTGGACGTGAAAGAAAGTGCTGTAGTAGTGCTTGTTGCAGCCCTAACCAGTAGTGCGAATCGACAACAGTACACATCAACCCATGAGTATAGGTGAAGTATGTGTTTATGATAATTTTGTGTTGAGATAGATTGCTAGTTGGATCATAATTGCTGGCAGCCTGTGGAAGCCAAGTGGTTGGGCTTGACTTGGTGGTTAGAAGCCTTTTCCTAGGAGAAGATTCTACAGTGAAGTATTGGGCACCTTTGGATTATTGGAGACCAACGTGTTGGTGTCCAAAGTAGCCCTAGAGCAGCAAAGAAGGACTTTGGACTGTTGCATGATTGGGTGAAGGTTGAGCCTATGTGTAGCTGTTTGATGGATGAAGGAAGCTACTCTGAAGGCAGTTGGATAGCTCAGGTATTGGCCAGCCTAGAGTAGCAGATTGGATCAACCCATGTTCATTGTAGAAAAAGTGACTTGCAGCAGTGATAGGTGGCAACCCTCCTGGAGTCTCTATGTGTTGTTTCTTGATGGACTAAGGGGTAGTTAGAGAGAAAATAGGAAGTGAAGGACAATCGATTTACGTTTGGAATTACGGCTACCTCTAGAGAGATGGAGAATAATGGCTGGCTGTATGACAGAGGTAGGTCAACCCATATTACGAGAATTGAACTATGGAGTGGAATTCACCATATAAAACAATTGAGAAAAAGTAGCCAAGGATAGGACTCCATGTTATTAGATTAATGGACATTTGAAGTACATGTATTTTTCTTTTAGTAATACTGATGTTGAGTTGGACAAAGATATAAAAGGCATTATTTCGAATTAGAATTATTAATAGTAGGTATCTTCTACAACTCAGTGTTTTTAGAGCTTTCCACAAGAGAAGAGTTTAGATATAATTAGAAAAATCTATAGACACTACTAGATAATAGTAGAGCAATAATCTTGCATAGTATTGTAGCATTAATGTTGAGCGTTAAAAAAAATGGCATAGTATTGTAGCATTAATGTATGATGTCACCAGTGTTGTAAAATAGTAAAGTGTTATTAATTTTTTTTTTTGTTAGATCCTTCTTTTACCCAAGTAATATAAATTTTTTCAATTAGGTTTTGTATCCGGGTTGCTCCAAATTCAAAACTGGGTAACCTTATATTAATTTTGATTTACTGTTTTGCAAAAGTTGGTCTATATGCTTGGTTATAAGCTAAGTCACCTGACACAGGGATTTGAGTGCCGGATACGGACATGTTGACCCCCCGGACTAGGACATGTTGGGATACGTTATGTGTATATATTATATATATATATATATATATATATAATTAGATATTTTCTTACACAAATTCTCATTCATGATACAAATTCATTGATTCAAACATAGATCTTCATCTAGATGTAAGTTTTACAAAGTAACATTATGCATACAAAATTACAAATACAATTGTGACATAAATGATAAATGATAAATTAAAAATTTATAATACATATTCAATTCATCAATGATCCAATAGGAGAAAGACAAGATAGTAAGATAGAGATATTGTAGTTTTCTCATTAAGTCATCAAAATCAAAATGTGTTACTGTTTACATAGGTAGTGCAATGCCAATGGCAAAAAGAAATAGCAAGTACAAAACAACTACAACTACAAGTCTACAAGTATACAAGCCTCAAGGTAGTAGGTAGCTTATGACTCATGAGTCATCAATCTTCATAGTCATCATCAAAATCAACATCATTGTCCTCATCATCATGGTCACCACTGCTCTCCTTTGCTGCATCCTCCTCCTCTGTATCCAAAGTCATCTCTACATCTGCTGGTGTGGAGGATGACCACTCTATAGTATCACCATCATCAAATCTGACAGGCTCTAGCACTTACTTGTTGCTTGAATCTCCTTGAACATGCTCCCACACCTTTTGCTCCTTGCTCCCAAACACCCATAGCAAATCCACAACAAACTAAACAAGTGAATGTGCAAATAGAATGGGGAAATACGCCTTTATAATGTCATGCAGGTTCTTGATTTCTGGATTTGAAGTGTCCTGATTATGACACGTTCAGGATTCGAAGTGTCCCGATCGGACATGACATCTCCTGATTTTTAGACACGACATGTCCTAATTTTCAGACACGAATCCGCCCGAATCGTGTCTGATTCGTCGAATTCAGGACACGCAGGGCCTGGGGGACGAATCCGGTTTCATAGGTTATAAGGTGTTCCCAGAGTCAAAGGGTCTTTTCTTAAGGAATATGCCACTTAGTATATATATATATATATATATATAATATATATTTATATATTGGGCATTTTGTATATCATTGTCCTCACCCCTTTTATGTTTATTTTAAGAAATTCTGTCAATCTCATTTTCTCTCAAGGGCGTCGTAATCAAGGCAAATTGGCTACAACACCCTCTTTTCTAAATGCCCGACTAGTGACACCATCCATTTCTTTACTTAGAATACTCTCTAAATTTTATGCATTTGTATAAAACGTTTACTCAAAGGATAACTCAGTTATTAAAAAAAAAGGAAGGAGAACTGAGAGGGAAATTCAGAACCTAAGTTGCAGGAAACGTGGGCCTAGGGGTCGTTTCCCTGGGGAAACGAAACGAAAACGCGTTTCCCCGTACCGTACGGCGTGGAAACGCGTTTCCGTACGTACGGGCGAGTTTCCCGAAATGGAAACTCGCCCGTACGTACGGAAACGCGTTTCCACGCCGTACGGGCCACGTTTCCATCAAATTGACACTTGTTTTTTAAATTTTTTTTTTTGCTAATTAATTTTTAATTAGTTTAGGGTTTCTAATGACTTCTAGAAACCAATTCTAAAGCTATAAAATAGCAGTGCCTCTCATTTTCTCATCACACTATTAATGCTTTATGATTGCACATATATATATATTAATTTTTAAATGTTTTTAATATATATATATTATTATATTATTATATATATTCGCGTTTCCCCGTTTCCAAAATTTGGGGAGGTCGCGTTTCGTTTCGCTTCCGCGTTTCGTTTCGCTTCCCCGTTTCCCCGTTTCGTGCAACTTAGTTCAGAACTGAAGATAGAAATGCTGAGCTGAGTGATTAGAATTGAGAATTGGAAAATTCGGAACTAAAGATTGAAATGTTGAGCTGAGAGATTGCAATTGGGAATTGGAGATTTGAGCAATTCTTATTGAAACTTTTGGGAACGGGAACCAAAGTACTTCAATTGCGAAATATTTTGGAGTTGGGTACCAACGATTGTGGCCAGTTTGGCAGGGAGGTTTCAGTCATTTGGTAACAAGAGAGAAATTGGAGCGACGACAACCCGAGACTGACTTTCCAACATGATGAAATACGACATAGAGGCTGTCATTGTGCACTAGAGTAGTAGGATTGTCACTGTATCTTGTATTCTTGTACTTGTGGATATTTGAGGGCCATTATCCCCAGTACGGGAGCCCTAGACTATTGTATTATATGTTGATAATATAATGAAGTTGGATTATATATATTGTTGTTACTGTTCTTATTGTGCACATGATTAGTTTACTACATTGTATTGTTTCGTTGTGCAAAGTAGCTTTGTTGAAATTCTTGGTTTGGTAGCATCAGAGATTTAAGATTCTATCCCAAACACCAAGGTTGTGGAAATACAACATTGTGTAGCAACAAATGAGGTTGCAAATAATCACAAAGAAGGCTACAAACTCTATGCCAGTAGATCCTGCAAAAGTGTGTTAGATGTCTCAAATAAATGTTCTTCAAGCTGCCATAAAAATGAGTTAGTAGGGCTACAAAACAAATCAAGAGTTAGCTGAAAAATTAGTCAAGAAAAAGCAATGTATAGACAATATAATCTACAAGGGCTAAATTAAAAAGTATGAGTAAACTCTCCTCTTTGCGTGGCCATCATTAAACTCTTAGATAACAAATTACAACAATGAAGCACAATATTTTTTGAGAGAATTATTTAAATTTGAAATAACTTGCCTTGTATACAAGCTATGGCTAGCACCCCTACAAAAAGTTTGTAAGATTAGAATGTGGAGCTAAATCAAATAGGAGTTCCTCTAAGAGTACATCAAGAGTGGGTTGTTCTCTCCAATGACTTCCCCTCATGCTTGATTGTTGATCCAACAAAAAATTTCCCTTCTACAAAACTCAACCAAAGATTAGCTCCACATATAGATTTAAAAATGATGCAATGAAAATGAGGCCTAGAGATTTATGTGAAATCAACTAGGACTATCTAAATCTAGAGCAAATTTTTAAATCGTGTATTGATGTAGGATAACTGTACATCCATGCATATCTAAGGCATATGGAAGCATGAAATATACAACCCCTGTAAAAGGAAATAAGCACATTAATCAACAAAATTCCATACCATGCTCAAGGAGGAAGAACATCCAATTTGTGAACCCCAAAGTCTTTATTGCATAAATTTTGAAAGTGTGCAAAGAAGCAAAGTTTCTGCAAGCACAATAGCTAGTATCAAGAGTACAAAATGAGAGCCAAAGGCTCATTTAAATAGAAGTGTAGGAGCCAATCCCAATGTAGAATGGTGGAGATCCCAATGTAGAATGGTGATAATTCCAAAGCAACTCCATGCAAGTTGAATTCCCCAAGTGGCAAGTCGAATTTCTCCAAGATGGCCCACGCTATCCATGAAGAGGAGTTCGAACTTAGTAGAAGAGGGACATATGGAGATGGAGTGGAGTGGTAGGAGACCACTCTCCACCTCATCTTGTGTGAACTCAACCTTGGAACTCGTCCTTGGAACTCGAGATCATTTCCTCAAATCGTGGGATTTTCTCTCAAACTCGTTGTCTTCTCCACAAAAATTCAATTTGCTTGATTTGTGGCTTAGGTCGAGTTCACATCACTTGGTAACTCGACTTTGACTTCTTGAAACATTTCCACCTCATTTCCACACCATTTTGTCATGTGTGGATATTTATTTTCTCCAATTTATTTGATTGCTGGCTCAATCTATTGCCACATTTTCCCAAAGACTTTGGAAAAGTGGGTTTTGAGTGTCCATAAGTTATTTTTCACCCCTCAAAGTGTGTCTTAGTAGAAAGTTGAGAAGTAGAGGTGTAATTTTGAGCACACATATGTTGATTTGTGGTAGCATCCGATGTGCTCTAGCCATGAAAATTTGTGGAGAGGCTAAGGCACATAAGATCTCCAAGACCCAGAAATCATTTGGGGAAATTCCACTTGGTTGGAGAGATATTAAAATAATTAATATTTTTAATGGGGTTCCTAAGTCTAAACTTATGAAAATTAAAATATTAATGGGTATTAATATAAAACAAGGTGAGAATGTTCTAATGACATGGATCAAGCCAAATCTAATCTTAGCCGTTGATTAGGGGCTTAAAGTCGACCGTTAAAGACTCAACATAAAAAGTATAAGAGGAGGCTTGAGGGTCAGTTGGAGATACACCAAATTGATCAATCAGTTTGATTTTCTGGAGCAGGGTTTGCTGAGAGAATCAAACAAGTGATCTGTTGCAGCAAGGGGCAGTTCGGCACGAGGCCGAGAATACATAACAGAGAGGCAGAGATAGTGCCAGAGAGACAGCGCAAAGCCTAGGAAGGCTGACGCAGAGGCAACTGGGATTGACGCAAAGGTTGAGGAGGCCAGTGTGGGTGACGCAGAGGGCCAGAGGGTTGACACAAAGAGCCAAGACGCTGACACAGAGGCATCAGTATCTGCGCAGAGGCTAGCAGAGATGACGCAGGGCCAAGAGGAAGTGCTAGAGATTTTTGTGGGGCAAACTGGAGTTGAGAGGGTGATGCAGTCCCTAGCAAGAGAGACACAGAGTAGTGGAGAAGCTTGGAGTAGCTTTCGTTGTCCAGCTAAGGAGCTGCCGTAGTTGTTGTGGGATCGATCATCCGGTGACTGATTAGCGGAAATATCTGTCTCCGAGGAGAGGTACTTCTGCCGAGGGCATTCTCTGTTGGGTGAGCCATTTTTGACACCTTAGTTGTATTTAGAAACTGCACAATAATAAAACCTTCATATCCGTTGCACCAATTTTCCTGCATTGGGTTTTTCTGGACACTATTGTCCAAAAATAACGGTGTCCCTTGTGTGTTTGTCCCAGTTATTTTAGTTGCTAATCTGTATATGTGTTAACGCTGCATTTGTGTTTATTTTCAGTATTTATATTTATAAATAACTTGTTAATGAAAAGAACAAGTAGGAGAAAATAACCAGATAATGCAGTAGGGATTCCTGACGTGTCAGACTTAGAAATTTCAACAACATACTCCATACAATTTCTCTAGACATCACTTATTACAATTTACATACAAAATTTATTAAAATTTCTGTCTTGTGGGAAATTTTAAAAATGACCCCTAGACCTATTCAAATTTTGCGAATTTTTTTGAGTGATCTACCATGGTAATATACAATGACTCTAGACACTAGGACTCTCCCAAGGCTTTGCCATCAAGCCGCACTTTGGTTTTTAGGTTATAACTGGGAGAAAAAAACTCAAATTTATTATTAAGTGCCAAAAAAATACCAATAATTAACCAAGTAAAAGAAACTCCCTAGAGTAAACTCACTTGATGATAATGTCACAAGCTACCTAGGCCTGTCACAAGACTCTTTTCATCATGCTAGCATCACTTTACAACATCCCTGTAGGGCTTGCGGAATCTGAGTACAATAGAGAAGAAGAAGAAAATGCTTAAAAGCTCCGAGGATCTCTGAACTCTAATGGTACATGAACTTTCAGACATATCCTCAGGCCTGGAGTCTTTAATTCTTCAATTATACTTCAATGGTCAACAGGACTGAAAGACATTAATTGCTGTTAGAAGCATCATGGAATTTGAGGGTCAGACATGGATTTCGAGGGCACTGACTGTGAAAATTGATGTCTGTCAGAGCTGCTACAGCAGTGCAGAAGTCAAGGAGCTGGGCATGAAATTCTGAGCAGTGTCAGGCACGAAATTTGAGGCAACTGACAACTGCATTTATTGCTGTCACTGTTAGCAGGGTGTGCACAAATTTCGAGGCAGATGCACAGAATTTAAGGACTGTCTGACATGAGTTTCTAGAAAATCTGGGCATGATTTCAAAGAGATAAGTCTGCATATATTACTGTCATCAGTGCTGTAATTTCTCTGAAAGAAATAATAAATCCTTTCTCTCACTGGTTTTCACTTCGTGATTTTTCCACGGTCTATTGACCAAAAGTGCCTTGTAAAAAATCTGTGGGTTGCTTGCATTTTTTCAGCAAAAGGCAAAAAGTAGGTAAGATTCATGCGTTTCAATTTTTGAAATATTCATGTTTATTACAGCAGTAAACAAACATGTGGTTTGGGCATTAAACATGACGAGAATTCACTAAACTTGAAACTGGGTTGGGTGTAAATCAAAATTTCTACAGTGTGGGGATGTGCTATGCTCTGGGATTATTTCAGGCATGCTTTTGTCAAGTGGTCTTGTTTTCTCGGTATTGGAGAGTAGAGATTCATAGTGTTACACAAAATGTTCTTGCTGATTGATTATATTTTAATTTCAGAAGGTTTCAGTGTTTCATTTGTTGTGAAGTTGAGAGTTATGTGATGTTATGTTGTCTTTGTTAATAATTGTGCTTTTCTTCTCTTGAGGTAAGCGTCCATTGCACTCTTTTTCTTAGTTTTATGTCAGTGCCAATAGTTTGAGTATGTTGTATTTGAGCATATTATTGAAATTGCTGAAAGTATTTATTTTTCTGTACTTTGGATTTTGGGTATTTGCAGAGTTTGTGCAAATTATCTCTTCTACCCATCTGCGAATGCGGGTTTGGGAGCGTGGTGCTGGCGAGTTTTCCCCTTCCTATATTGTTTGAATTTTCCATAATATTTCCATCAATATGATAATTAAAGTTTAGTCGTGTGTTTATCGTAAGTTGCTTGTAAATTTTAGTTGATAGCTTTTCTATTCCCTATATTTGGTTGTAGTTTATTTCATGTAAATGTTTGCAATAATTCCTAATTCATAACATGTAGTGGGATGCTGCTATACAAAATACATGTCCATTGGGATTAATAGCTGTGTTGTTTTTATTGTCATACAGCATTACGGCCTGCAAATGTGTTTCTTGAAAAATTCGTGGCAACAAAATTACTTGTACATAGTTATTTCATAATACTTATTAATATAATGATAAATTACTTAAAATATCGATGAATCAATACATCGACCAAGGTCCTCCTGATTCAACTATTTTTCACTTAGGATCTGACCAATAAAACACAGATCAGGCACCAAGACTGTAGCCAATCTTTCTATGTATCTAAGGGATCAAGTTGAATAGTGTGAAGGTTATATGGTACCAACATGGAGAACAAGAATTTTTCCAACAAATAGAGGTCAGAAGGAATGAACTATTGATTTTACAAAGGCCTTCCTCTGCACTTTTTTTCCCGGCAAGATACTTGGTTGTATCTCATTCAATCAAATTCTGAATGTGGTTCCACCTTGCACTCAGTCTACCTTAACTCCTTTCCATACTTATTCTGGAACTTAAGGTATGTCTTAGCAATGTCAAATAACATATTGCAGTTGTTTTCTTTTAGTGAGTCTTCCCAGGGATATTGGTTGGCTTTTCAAGATAGTAACTTAACAAGCATGGAAATTAAGTTTACTTTTTTTGTTAGTGTTCCATTCTTGTCTTCACACAAGTAGCATGAAGAATCCTGAGCACTGTTGTTTTAATAATATGTGTATTGTTGAGATTATTTTACTGATCAACCAGTTTCTTCATGCTTACTACAACATAAGGTGAAATGCGAGCATGACATTTTCCCTCTGCAAGGGTTGATTTAACTCCTTGAAAAATCTATTGTAAAGGGTTAAATAGGTTTTATTTTTTATTTCAACGAATAAACACCTTCGTTTTCTGAACACATTATTTTGTGCAGTCAAGGGTAAGATTTTTTTGTTTAGCCTATTCTTTTTAAACTTTTATTAAAAGCAAGCAAGTAGTGGTTCTTTTATTATATCCTCCAGAAGTACCTTTTGTAGGATACTTTTAGTTCCAATATTTTCAGGGAAATTTTCTTTACACTTTATTTATGTAGTCACTCTTGAGATATCAGAGTTTAACTCTAGCTTGCTTAGAGTCACACCTTGTAGAAAATATGAAGCGAGAGTAAACATAGCTCACCCATTTCCGAGAATATTAATCTTTCCTTTTAGACATGTTTTAGAAATTTTAACCGTAGACATTAAATTTCAAGTAGTAGTTAGCATACACTGCGTTATCGCTCAAATTAGCAGGGGTCCTTGGAGGGGTTCCTATAAAGCAACTACTAGGTCAAGTGGCAACAATGGAGCAATAGCCCACTTTCACCTTAGCTAAAGCTCCCTGCTCTTTACAGACTTTCATCGATGGGAGAAGTCCTAGTACTAGGGAAATCACTAGGAAAAATATATCAATGGTGTAAAGGTAGTGATTCCAAGAGCCTATTCAAGGGAGAAACTCTAATGATAGCGATTGCTTACTTTAGAAGCAAGATGAATGGCTCTCCAAGAAGGGCTAGAAGGAGACCGAGACCTAGGGTTGAGGAGTCTCTTGTTAAAAAGTGTCCTAAACCTAAGAATCCTTGAAGAATAGGGTTTCTAAGCAATCCTTGTGAAATTGGAGTGACAATGGTTGTAGGACCACAAAGAAACCCTAGTGGACCCAAACGAGGTCAAGGGTTTGTGGTGGAACTTCAAAGTTCAAACAAATGGACTTGACCAAGTGAGGGAGGAGAAAAGGATCAAAGAGATAGGATTTGACTTGGATTTTCAATGCAATGACGCTTAATGAAGCCATTAACTGAAGGAAGCCTAGGGAGAAACGATTCATGAGCTAGGGCTTGGGATAATTTGAGATTCCTTCGTCAGAATGGCTTGAAAATTGGAGGACCTCTCAAGGACACACCAACACAGTTCTTGACCAAGATTTATCAATTTTTGATGGCTACAATGGATTTAATGTGATGCCCTAGGAAGCCTACTAGGGTTAGGGCTTAGAAAGAGAATAATAGGTGACAAAGATGTTCGTTTTGGTGATCACCTAGGACTAGACTAGTGCCTAGCTTATTTGGAGAATGGAGTCAATATGATTGAATTTTTAGAGATGCTTATACCCAATCAAGGAGTTTCCCAACAACTTCGCATGGTCCTAGAGGCAACAACTAGGTTACTAGGAAAAATTATACTTCTTTGATGCTGCAATTGATGACTTATCAAGGTGATTATGAACAATCATATACCCCTAGTATATTTATTCACTATACTTTGCAATAAACATATGAAAAAGCCCTCATAAAGACAAGATCAACAAATTCACATTTCATTAGTGCAACTTTACCAACTTCATGAGCAAAATTCGTTCATACATTATACAAGTGACAAAATAAGAAATAGACCATGAGAAATACACTTACAAGTATAGCGAAAATCTTCCAATCATCAATAGACAAAAATCAAAGCAACAAGATTTAAAACAAGCTTTTCCAGACATCAAAATGCATCAAGATTCCAATTTGCCCATCAATAAGGCTAGTGAAATTTTCAAAGAAGAGATAAAAGTCCAAAACCTAGTGATGATTAAATGAAATGATCATTACATAAATGTATATCCTCCCTATGGGGTTCGATTTGCCTAATAAGGCCTAATAATGCCCCAAGTAATAAAATAATGTGGAAAATTAACATCCCTTGGTGACAAGCCCACCAAGCTAGCTCCTTAATACAAAAATAAGCCTCCCAAGAGGGAAAAATAATAGATACAATAGGTCGAAGGGCCATTGAGGAGGCCTAGTGGAGTCCCATGTGTGCCAAGATGAATGAATGAGCTCCAAACATAGTGATAAAGGGGGTGGCTTCTTAATATCCAAGCAAATGACTTGTGGTGCCCCCAAGTGGCTATGGGGGCACAAAACATCTTGATGGGTCTCCAAAGGGATCGAATTAGCCTACATCCCATCTGTAAGGGCTGGAAGAATGTTGCAAGCCCTCCCATTTTCTCCCATGGGAGACACGTACTCATCTGGGCTCTGAATCAGTTGCCAAGTGTGTGGTGCAAGAGTGAAGCTGGTTGGGCAAGGTGGTTCAGGTGCATCATCATGTCCAATAGGTGGAACACGAGCAAGGAATACGTGGAATTGAAGGATCCCATGAAGTGGAAGTCTGCGCTCGACTCTGGTGGAGATCGGTGGCTCTCAATGCTCACCCTACAAATGCCAATATGACCCTTTGGAGGGCTTGGACCCCGTATAGGGAGACCAAATCCCAAATGAAGACCACCTGCAATCTTGTATAAGATCCAATGTGTCCCCTCACCTTCCAGTTCAACCAAACATTAGTGCAATTGAGTAAATGAGCTTACAAATCATGGAACTAAGTGGACACTTCATAGTAGCATACCCTTCCACAATGGGTTTTAAAATGTACAAGTGTCTCCAAGTTCAAGAAGAAGGTTAACTAAGGACCCTATTAGGTGGGTTCAACCTCTAAAGGGGGTGACATGTCCATGGTATATCCATCAAACGGCAGGTGGTATGAGAAATAATGATGGAATGGAGTGGGACATAAAGGGGAAGGCTCCAAGCCACATGCCACAGTACAAGGGTAGCTAAGATAAAGCAACCCCACACCTGGGTATATGAATGTAGGAGGGAGCAATTGTGGTACATGAGTTACCTCGACCATTGTTTTTCCACCCTTCTTCATATGCCTTTTGCCTTTTATAGATTTTTCTTTCGTAATTGCTCGGGGCTTTAAGGGATTAGAACATGATATGTAAAATATAACAGTGAATGTTGATTTTCCATGATCTTGTGTCTAGGATAAAATCTTAAAATCTCTGACGCTAGCAAACCAAGAATCTCAACGATACTACTTTGGACAACAGAATATAAACAACAGTAAATCAAACATGCACAGAATATAAACAACTTTTTACATTTTTCAACCCAACTTTGTTATATTAAACAACATATAGTACAACAATCTAAGGCTCCCGTACCAGGGATAATGGCCCTCATACATCCACTAGTACAAGAATACAAACTGGGTCTTGGTGTCAGTACATTGAGAACCAATTTGCCCTCAACAAAATACTTTGACCATCTGGCTGATGAAGTTGACTCTCTCAGCTCCCCTCGGTCGTACCTTGTACCTTGTACTTGCATGGTCCTTCAACTCCCGATTTGTAGCTCCTGCCTCTATCAAGGCTCCAAGTCCATCTGGCCACTGAATCTCAGCTATCTAATTTGCTCACTAGTTGATCGTTCTTCCATCAACGCATCAACACATCGAGACTCCCGTCGAGTTGTTCACAACTCCACTTGTGAACAACTCTCAACTGCCCACTATTGCTCCTCAGCTACTCATGGACTTCAACCCGCTATGGTCTTCTTGCGCTACTCCAATGAAGACCAACATAGGGCATGGAGGGTTGCCACCTATCACTGCAAGATGTCCATCTCCCTCAATGAACATGGGCTAGGAGGACTGCCTATCATCTGTTGTAGAAGTCCTTCTCCACATACAAGTCTCAGGCTCCACAATTGCTCCTCTGGTTCGTCAACCCTTGAGCTCAACAACTGCCACTCCAGCAACTACCTTTGTCCATCAAGGTGTTTCACACCGGGCTCCAACTTGGACACTATCACGCTATCCTCCAGCGGACCATAAGTGCCCAATCCACGTTCACACTTGGACCACTCTCACGCTGCCCTCCAATAGTCCACGAGTGACCAAGTCCACGCTGTACCATTTGCACCTAGTTAGGGCATCCTCACACCTAGGAGACCCTTACACATGACTGCCAACATAATTCTTCATATCTGCCCTTGAGCTCAACAACTACCACTCCAACAACTACCTTTGTCCATCAAGGTGTTGCACACCAGGCTCCAACTTGGACACTATCACACTGTCCTCCCGCAGATCATAATTGCTCAATCCACGTTCACACTTGGACCACTCTCACGCTGCCATCCAACAGTCCAGGAGTGACCAAGTCCACGTTGTAGCATTTGCACTTAGTTAGGGCATCCTCACACCTAGGAGACCCTTACACACGACTGCCAATATAATTCTCCATATCTGCCCTTAGCTCTGCAATAGAGGAGCTATTGCACAAATCTAGGCTCCAAACTTCACTATGAAACTGCCCATTGGTTATGGCTTCTAACATGCCATGTCAACCCTACCTCCTTGGGGCTGCAACAACTCTGCCCACACTAGGACACCTACATCACTCCATAGCGGGATCTGCTCCTAGTTGGAGTTACTTTATGCCCAAGACAACTCCAACAAATGGTTCCCAACAAACTACAATGTAGACTGATCCAAATGATCCTCAAGTCTTCTCTTATACTTTTCCTGTTGATGATTCAACGACCGAGATTAAGTCTCCAATCAATGACTAAGATTAAAACAGACTTGATCCTCATCTCTTAGAAGCTTCTCACCCTTATCTTTATTAATACCCATTAATATTTTTATTTTCCTAAGTTTAGACTTAGGAACCCATTAAAAATATTAATTATTTTAATAACTCCTCATCTAGGTGGAATTTCTCAAAACGATTTTTGGGTCTTGGAGATCTCATGTGCCTTAGCCTCTCCTCCAAATTTCAAGGCTAGAGCACATCTGATGCTACCAAGAATCAACACTCCCTCTTAGCATGTGCTCTAGTAATGCTTCATAACTGAATCATCACATTGACCCTTTGCATCGGTACCTGTGCTGATACTAGGCCTGCTGCCCCACATCCACTGCACTGCTGCTTTCTGTACTGCTACCCATGACACTGCCACTGCCACTGCTACATCTGTACTGCAGCTCCCTCTCAACATGCTGCATCATGCTGCCCATAACACTACCACTGCTAACTGTTGCACTGCAACTCCCGTCACTTATCCACTTCTGCTACTGAAATGGATTCTTTACCATCCCCATCTTCTCCTTGAAATAAACAAACTTTGTTCTTCCTAGAGCCTTGGTGAGGATGTCTGCCACCTGTTCTCCTGTAGGAGTGTACCTCAACTGTACTGCTCCTCGTTGGACACAATCTTTGGCAAAGTGACACCTAATATCAATGTGCTTCGATCAATCATGAAATATTGGATTCTCAGAGAGCTTGATGCAACTCTGATTATCACACATGATCCTGGTCGCTTCCATCCTTCTCCTGAATAGATTCACAAGAAATTTCCTAAGCCATATGGCTTCGCATGAAGCTATGCTAGCTACCATATATTCTGCTTTAGCCGAGCTCAGGGCCACGGATTTCTATTTCCCACTGCACTAGGAGGTCATTCCTGATCCAATTTGAAACAGTACCTAGTTGTACTTTTCTGATTTACTGAATTTCTAGCCCAATCTATGTCAGTAAACCCATTCAGCCTGATGTGATTGCCTCTGGTGTACAATAGTCCATGCTCAACTGTTGCTTGTATATACCTGAGAACATGTCTGGCTGCTGCCCAGTGCGCCCTCTAAGGTTCTACCATGAACTCACTGAGGGTGTTGATAGCGTAACAAATGTCTGGCCTAGTATTGACCAAATACATCAGGGACCCTATAAGCTACCTGTACAAGGTGGGATCAATGTCTTTATCTTTTGATGCATCAATTTTCTTCCAATTGGTGATCATTGGAGTAGCCATAGGTCTATAGCCCTGCATCCTCAATCTCTTCAAGATTTCTATAGCACATCTCCCTTGTCCCAGGAAGATTTGACCCTTCTGCTGCCAAACTTCCAACCCCAAGAAATAATGCATCTGCCCCAAATCCTTCATGTCGAATTTTGTGGCTAGGTTCTTCTTGCAGTCTTTGATGAGCCTATATGATCCTGTGAGGAAGAGATCATCCACATATAACACTAGGATTAGAGGCTCATTCTCTACAACCAGATAGTAGAGATTAGGGTCTGCGTCACTCTTGACGAACCCTATCTTCTGCAAGTAGCCATCAATTCAATTGTACCATGCTCTAGGTGCATGTTTTAGGCCATACAAGGCTTTCTTTAACCTGCATACATGAGATTTCTTCTCATGTGTCTAAAAACCTTCTGGCTGTTCGATGTATACTTCCTCTTCTATTACTCCATTCAAGAATGTCGTCTTGAAATCCATTTGATGAATCTCCCACCCCATTTGTGCTACAAGAGATATCACGGTTCTAATATAAGTATACCTGGCTACTGGGGCGAATGTTTCTTCATAGTCTATCGCTTCCTTCTGAGCATACCCCTTCTCCACACTGTCGTCTGCAACATATTTGACCTTGTAGATCCATCTCAAACCTACCATTGATTTGTCCTGAGGCCTAGGTACCACTTCCCAGACATCATTGACCATCATACAGCTATATTCCTCCACCATATCATCCACCCATACTTGATGTTGAATGGCCTCCTGAAAACTAGAATGTTCTCCAACCTGAGCTACTAAGGCCTGGTATCTGTCTGGCTGTCTTCGCTCCCTTTTACTATTCCTGGGTGCACTAATGAAGTCTTCTGAATGCTGTACAATCTGTCGGAGTTCTCGGCTCGTTCTTCCACTGGTAGTAGGCACATCTATCAACTCTTCTTCTTCCTGAGATTCCTCCTGTTCTGAAGCTTTGTCTTCAAGAGAATTTCTGGTACTAGTTTCTGTTGGTTGAAGTGGTCTGACCAACGACTCGTTTTTTGACTGGTCCTCGGAAGGCATTTCTCGGGATTTCCTGAAAGCTTTGTCCTCCATGAACTTTACATCCCGTCGCACTCCTACCTTCATACTCCTTGGAAGATAGACTCTGTATGCCTTAGCATTCTTGCTATATCCCACAAGATATCCTTTCTTAGTAGTTTGATCTAATTTCTTTCTCTTCTCTTCGGGTATACAACAATACCATAAACTCCCAAATATCCTGAAATGACTGAGTTCAGGTGTCTTCCCAGTGAAGACCTTCTCCAGAGTGTTTTTGCCCAATGCCTTGTGAGGAGTCTTGTTCTGGACATAAACTGTAGTGCTGCATGCTTCTGCCCACAGTAATTTAGGCATATTCGAATCATACAACATTGCCCTAGCTGCTTCCACAATAGTCCTGTTCTTCCTTTCTGCTACTCCATTCTGCTCCTGATTGTAGGGAGCTGTCCACTCTCTTCTGATGCCTTCCTTAGCGCAAAAATTGGTGAAGTCCTTGTCAACATCGTCTCCACCATTGTTTAAGTGCAACACTTTTATCTTATTTCATGTCAGATTCTCCACTAGAGCCTTGAACTCTTTGAATCGACTGAAAACCTCATCCTTTGTTTTCAGAAAGTAGATCCAAGTCTTCTTGGAATGGTCATTGATGAAGGTGACGAAGTATTCGGCACCACTAAGAGCTTTTGTGGACATCAGTCCGTTGATGTCTGAGTGTATCAATCCTAGCACACTCTTCGCCCTGTTGTTACTTCTGGAAAACGCAGCGTTGGCATACTTGCCCAGAGCGCACCCTCTGCATACATCATCTCGTTCAGTCCTTAGTTCTGGAACTCCTGATACTGTTTTCCTGAGAATTCTCAGAGCCCCATGGTGTAAGTGTTCCATCTTCCCATGCCATAGCTCATTCAAATCTTTGTCTCCATTACTGCCTATTAGTGCCATTGGTGATTCTAGCTATAACCTGTACAACCAGTTACTTCTGATTCCAATCTGAGCCTTCTTTTTCCAACTTGGGTGTTTGACATATGCTTTCTCCTTATTCATGAAAACGTGATAAGCCTTGTTTTGAAGTTGAGACACAGAAAGTAAGTTCATCCCCAATCCCGACACATGCAGCACATTGGTTACCTGAAGTCACTCTCCTGCTTCGGTTTGAAAAACTATAGTACCTCTTCCTACTGGAGTACACTTTTCCTTATTCCCCATGGTGATCTGAAAATTCATTCTTTCTTCCTGATAATCTGAAAAACATTCTCGGGTTCTTTTCAAATGCCAGGAAGCTCCACTGTCTATATACCAAACCTCCGAGGAGGCAGAGCTTGCGAGGCAAGCGACTTCTTCCAATCTGGAAGCTAACGTAGAATAATCGTCCCTCGTGCATTCTTCTAGAAATCTACGCGAGTCCCCTTGAGTGGATGCCTTTGCATCATGCTCTTGACCTATAATCGATTTTCCTTTCCTGTTTTCGGGTCTTTGCTATGGTACCATGTGAAAATTTCTAAACTGAAATTCTATCATTGCAACAACTGATTTATTTCACCTACTTATTTTTCACAAGAAGTTATTTACGAAATTCCTTCAGCAAATATTAAAATAAATTCTATTGCAGTTATCACACAACTACCCTGAGAAACATACATGCACAGGAAAAACCCAATGTGGGAAAATCGGTGCAACAGATGAGGGCTTTATTAATCTTCAACAGCAATTGCTTTTACAAGGAATGATTTTATAGAGAAATTGAAAGAAAACACTTGAGTCTTTCCCTCTGAAACCATCTAACACTTTGGAGACCCTGCTCCCACTTCTGCATCACCCCTGCGTCACTCTGATTGACCTAGCGTGGCTCTACGTACCTCTGCGTCAGCCTGCGTAGGCTTTGTGTCTCTCCTTTGGACTGTGTCTCTCTTTCTGTGTTGTTTTCCACTGTCCTTGCGTCACCTCCTCCTTGGTCACTGCCTACTGCTGAAGCCATCCTTTTCCTCCACCCTGCAACTCCCTCTGAAATTGATCTCCTCTTCCTTGAGAATCGAATTTCCTTGAGATACTGAGTATCTGCCGGTGTGTCTCCAAATGATCCTCAAGTCTTCTATTATACTTTTCCTATTGATGAATCAACGACCGAGATTAAGTCTCTAATCAACGGCTAAGATTAAAACATACTTGATCCTCGTCTCTTAGAAGCTTTTCACCCTTATCTTTATTAATACCCATTAATATTTTTATTTTCCTAAGTTTAGACTTAGAAACGAACCCATTAAAAATATTAATTATTTTAATAACTCATTTGGGTGGAATTTTATCAAAATGATTTTTGAGTCTTGGAGATCTCATGTGCCTTAGCCTCTCCTCCAAATTTCAAGGCTAGAGCACATCCGATGCTACCAAAAATCAACACACACCAAGGTCTATCACCTCAAAATTTTTCATGCTTAACTTCATGGTTTTGGCCCAAAATCCCGATGGGTGCAAAACCCCATGCTTGGGTTCCAAGCCCTCAAGCCTACTTGTGGTACTTTTCCCTCCAAACCCCGAACACTAGGGCTTGGAGTACCTCCCAAGCTACACAAAAATCAACAGTGAATACTCCCTTAAGGTGGGGCAGTTCATTGCTCAGCAAGGGTTGGGACAATCATGGGTTCCTTAATGATGAAAGGGGCCAATATGAGGGGCCCTAGGAACCAGGGTGATTGCCATGATGATAGGGGTAGAGCTCATGTTTGGCTTTTGTCCACATGCTAAATTTGTATGTCCCGACCATCTTTTGCATCTTATGGTACATTTCATGTTGAGAGTGGCCAAATTATGCTTTTTCTTTTCTTTTAGTTGCATCAAGCTTCAGGGTATCATTCCAAGCCCGACCCAAAGTGTGGGCAAGGGGAAGGGGAGGCTAACTCCTTGTGGACCTAATGGACAGATGTGGATCCGGATGGGAAATATGGTGAATGAGGTTATAATGAGCGGAGGAGAGTGATGTGGATGGTGTCGGGAAACGGGACCATGCAACCAAAATCGGGGTTTGCAATGTAGTGCCACCCCTAAAGCTAGTAAGCAATAAAGGAGATCTCACAAGACTAGGAAACAAGGTTAACCATCAAATTGGACGCCAATATGATGGCTGTTCACCATTCATAGCTAATTCCTTCGTGACTGTTGTAGGGCATCAGATTCAATCTTAGTTATAATCCAATGATCATTCCAATGGCCATATCATCAACCGAACACATCTGGTTCATTGTTACTAACATCTTCCAATACAAAGGTGACTTACATGCTGCAAATTAGTAGGGTATATAAAGTCCTTGATTTGAGAATTTCACAATGTCTTTTCATCCTTTAGGGTGTTGACTATTAGGGCATCCTCTAAGCTAATAATTACTTATGATATTTATTAGTCTAATTCTTTTCAAGTGATATTTTTCCATCATAAAGCAACTACACATAGGTGCTCAATAGTAAAAGTAAAATGCCATAAAGATCATAAAGAGATAGCCACACAATAACACGAGAGTTTACTTTGGGAAAACCCACATGGGGGAAAACCCAACAATCCTTTCCTTATAGAGTCAATTCAACAAGACAGACATCAAAGTCAAGACTATGGGCAAAATAACCAATAGAGATGTCCACCAAGAGTCCAAGTCAACTGTCCTTAATACACCTGCAACAGAGAGAATTTGGTCCTCTTTCCACAGAGTGAATGCCACAGAACTTTGGCATATTACCATAGAGATAAACCACAAAATCTCTGCCCCTTTCCTCAGTGATGAGTCACAAAAACATCGACCGCTTTCCACAGAGATTAAGCACATAGTCGCTGCCTTCTTGTACAAAGATAAACCATAGACGTTTGATCTTAATACACATAGATAAACCGTCGAGAAACTCAACCCTTTCCAAGAGATTTGACTTCCCATTTATATTGATTCTGCTCCTTGAGTTGCTTTGTATGGCTAGAAGATATTGCTCGATGCTCAGATCAAATTGTGATTGAGAGGAGGATGAGTGACTCTAATGTATAGATCCATAGGCCGAATGGCTGCCTTGAATAGTTGAGCCGACTTGAAGAGTAGAGGGTCGACTTGGATAACTTGTGGTGCCAAAACAAAATTCAATATTCTTCTTTTGCAAAGGTCATGAAGAACATGTGTTTCATATTTTCTTTTGATAAAATAATGAGCATGAAGAACATGCTTACAATAAATACATAATGATGAAAATATACATTAGATAAACCATAGAAGTTCGATCTTCTTACACATAGATAAACCATAGAGAAACTCAACCCTTTCCAAGAGATTTGACTTGCCATTTATATTCATTCTGCTCCTTGACTTGCTTTGAATGGCTAGAAGATATTGCTTGATGCTCAAGTCGAATTGTGATTGAGAGGAGGATGAGTGACTCTAATATATAAAGATCCATAGGCCGAATGGGTGCCTTGAATAGTTGAGCCCGCTTGAAGAGTAGAGGGCCGACTTGGATAACTTGTGGTGCCAAAAAAAAATTCAGTATTCTTCTTTTGCAAAGGTCATGAAGAACATGTCTTTCATATTTTCTTTTAATAAAATAATGAGCATGAAGAACATGCTTACAATAAATACATAATGATGAAAATATACATTCTGAAGATCAACCATAGTCACAAAATTTCAACGCAGGGAATACTAAGATCAACCCTTTCTCTATCAAACTAGATTTCAAAAAAAAATTTCCAACTAGACCTCTACTCTGCCCTCATTGACAAAACTATTGAAGTTTAAGAATGTTCTCAAGGAAAACTTTGAATGAAAAGATGATGATACATACCTCACATTCCAAGGAAGCATCCAACATTGCATGAAGACCTTTTCAAGCTAGGAACCAAATGATATGACTTGATGAAACACTTCGATTTCATCAACTATGAGAGAGGCTTCTTTCTGAGTTCAAAATACATAGTCCTTTCACCAACAATTTTTTGGTGGACTTTAAGCACAAGTGACATATTTCAAACTTCTTCTAGGGTTTGACAAAACTTTATCCGAGGCCTTTCGTCCTTCCACAGTAAGTCGAATTTGCACAAAATATAACTCATTCTTCTAGTTAGAATTCTGTGGTTCCTTCTAATAGATTTGATCAAACCATAGACTTTGCTTTGAGGTAAGTAAATAGTGAATCTCAATGTAGACAAACTTCCTTTTGCAAAGATCATCAACTTTTGATGAAGCATCTTCGTCTTTCAGAGATGAAAGATGGATTGAGGTCATGTCTGAGGCTTCAATTTCCATTATACTCTTGGTCACATTAGTACAAGATATCTTACATGCTTCATGGCTTCTTTGTTAAACAAGGTATATCCCAGTGGTCTAATTCAGGATCGTAACCAAGACGAATGACTTTTCATTATCTAAGACAATTCTTGGACACAGTATAAGGTTCTTGAGATTTCTTGGCCCCTGTAATAGGCCCCAAGGCTCAGACTAAAGCTCTATCTGCGGTTCGGTCTAAGGTCTAGAATTTAGGGCTTCGACCTGCTTCAAAGCTTTGCTATCAACAACTTTTAGATTCAACAAAACTTCTCTCTCTCTTAAAACCATTGTTGACTTTTCATGCCGATCTAGGATGACAGTCAAGGTTGCTCTTATACCATAGATCTAATTCCATATTGATTTTTCAAGCATACTCTAAATTGATAATTATTGCTTATGATTTCTCTTAGGTTAGTCTTTTCTTACATTCATATTCATCATAAAGAAATTACACAGAGGGTGTCAATAGTAAAACAAAATGCTAGTAGGATCATAAAGGGACAACCAAACAAGAACACAAGATTTTACCTTGGGAAAAGCCACTTAGAGAAATTATTCAAATCAACATAGATACATCTAAGTCAAACATAAAGTCAAATTGAGGACCCTAGTCACATCTGGTCAAACTGCCCACAAGACAAGTCAGTTTGTTGCTCATCAAATTTGGCCTAGTTTGCAACTTTGCTTTGGAGGGACTAAACTTCGACCTTCTTCTCTCAAGAAAAACTTGATTCTGGTCCTCAGATAAACCCCGAAACTCTCCACAACTTCGTCCTTTACCTGCCTTAGGTACATCTTCTTCGCTTGCCTCAGATTTGACTTTTTCTTTGCCTTTGGCCTCCTTCTTTGCCTCAGATTTGTCTTCTTTGTTTGCCTCAGAGAAACTGAGTTATTTGCTTGGGAAGGAAGACGGAATGGTGTATATATAGTGTCTTAAGAGTCCGAATTGGTGCCCCTAGAAGCTGCACCGACTTGTCTTGTAGGAGGGCCAACTAGGTCATATTAAATTCAAATTTAAGATTCACAACTTTTATTTTTTAAAACCGACATGAAGAACATGTCATATATTTTGTATTTTGACAATAGCATGAAGAACATGCTTTATATTTATCATTAAAAATACATCAAGGGCTAAAATATTAATTATGAAGACTGACCATAGCTACAAAATTCAACACTTAGTTGCATTGTTTTTCAATTTCATCCTTTTATTGATAGAATTTACAATATCATTAATTGCATAGCACTAGCAGGGCCGTATGGTTGAATATGAGGCTGCCCCACTCATAATTTTTTTTTTTTTTTGAAAATTGCATTTCAAGGGTCCTTAGTTGTATTGTCTTTCACTTTCCTCGTTTTACTTATAGTATTTAACAATACCATTAATTGATAAATAGAGGAAGAGCCATAGGTTTAGGTATTATAGTCGATGTTTTAGAACCTCCAGTTAGGTCCATCTTCAAGGTCTCTAGGGTTGAATATTAGGCTACCCCACTCATAAATTATCATTTTTTAAAATTTGAATTTGGAAGGTCCTTCGTCGCATTGTACGGAATTGATTGGTTCGATGGAAAAATGCCAGTTTAGTACTGAAAAAACCTTTTCCAGTTCCATGCCACCATTCACATTGATTAGGGCTTGAATATGCCGAGATCGATCATTCCAATTGATGTTGGTTTAGTTCTAATAACATTGATCGAGACTTTGTTGAAAAACCCAATATGGGGGAGATGGTTCAATCATAGTTTTTAAAACTGGAACCAATGACCAGATCGGTCCACCTAATGAATCGGTTTACCGACCGGAACCGGTCTAACCGGGACTGGTTTGGTCTAAATGAACCGGTTTTAGAAAAATACATTAAATAATTAATTTTTAATCAAACAAAACTATTTTTAAGATTTAAAACCATGATTCCAAGCCAATAGAGACAAAATATGCAAATTTTTCTCATTTATATACCATGTAAAGGTGAATATATCAAAATGGCACCGAGTGCAATACATGTCATCGACAAAATAGCAAAATACATAAACAGTGAGGCTCTGAATGGCCTATAAAGTCCAAAAACAATGTTGCAAGCTATGAGGCCATTGGCCTACGACAAGTCTACAATGTACACATGATCAATCATCAAGTTCATCACCACTACTAGACACAAGATCATCATTAGGAGCTACATAGACATCATCTGGTTCAGAGTCTGAGGATGCGTCAACCTGAACTGCAACCTCAGTATCAATGCCACCAATAACAATAGAAGTAGACCTAATGGAAGCACGAGTTTGTCGACCTACATGACTAGTGTCTTCCATTGCTTCTTTTCCTTTCCTTGATGCCGCTACTGATCCTAGTTCTGATGCCACCACATAATCTGCTTCATCCCCCACTAAAGCCATGTCAATATCAAAATCAGCCTCAAACACAGGTTCTTCAGTCTCCTCCACCCATTTTGATGTTGGATCAATATCGTCCAACACAATGGGATCTAGATCAGGAATTTTGCTATTTATTTGGAGCTCCAATTGCATTTATTGTTTACCCCCAAACCATGAAATCATGAAAACCATTAAGTCTGCTGAATTTTGAGTGAAATCTAAAATTCTAGTTTCTCCATATGAAATCCAATGAGGTAAAAACCACTCTCAAACATCCTAAGTCATTTCATGGTAATGTTAAAAATTTAAGTAAAAGGATGAAAATTTCCTTTAATTTTCATTTTCATCCTTTTACTTTAAGAATTTAACATTACTATTAATTGACAATATTGTTAGGGTTGAAATGTGTTAGGAAAATGAGAGGGTAGGCATATTTTTCTTGGAGGGACTATTTTTGGTGTAAAACAACCCCAAATTTCCCTCCAGACAGCTTCAAAGCTCACAAAAATGCATTTTGTGGGGGTTATACTTGCCCTGGCAATAAACCGGCCGGTTTAGGACAAAACCGGTCGGGTAGGACCGGTTAGCTCCAACTTTTGGCCAAACAGGGTCTCTAACCGGGTTTTTTGACCAGTTCCAACTGGTGGGCCTGCTAACTGGCCGGTTAGACCGGTAACCGGTTAGCATGGCCGGTTTTGAATACTATGGGTTCATTGTGGTTAACATTGACCTCACCATATGGTGTCCTGAAAAAATTATAATAGTTTTTTTAGTTTTGAGATTCTTGTGTGTTGAGAAATCATAATGCATGTAGATTAGGATAGATTTCTCTTACTTGATAATTATTTGTGAATGCTTGTTGGCTTCTTATTAAATTTTATGTTCTCTTCTTCATCAATCAATTACCAAACTACAAAACATGAAGATCACAAGAGACAAAGAACACAAGAAATTAGGCTCCAAGCCAGGGAGAAACCCCACAAGGGGGAAAACCCAAGAAAAATCCTCTTCTTGCAGAATCATATCAATGCGAGTTATCCAAGACCCAAGACCAAGACTAAGACTTCCACAAAGACCCAAGTCAGCCCTCCTTCAAACCATCTCCAACAAATCCTGGTCAACAGAAGTCAACACTGGTCAAATCTCAGAAATATGGTCATTTCCTGAAATTTCGACCCTTGAAATTTTGGGCCTGCAATTCCACAGAAACTGCCTTAGAAAACTCTTATGTGTGAGCAGAAATTAGGCCACAAACCAGCTCGTTCCCTCTCTCTTTCACTTCCTCTCTTTCCTTCGACTTCGGTCTGTTATCTTCTTATTGGCACATAATTCGATTCATATAGGAACACAAAACTTGTATCTTACAGAAAATTGTTTGTTATAAAAGCCCACATTGTATAGAGAGATAAATCACAGAAGATTCACTTACTTCATGCTTCAGAATTCGTGTTACAGAGCCGGAATTCTTCTTCCACAAAGAACCCAAATTTAATGCCAAAATGTGGAGCACAGGTGCCAATATATAGTTTTTCATCCATATGAAGAGACATGATTTATGGGCTGGCCGACTTGTCCATCTGGAGGACCAACTTGGTCTTGTGAAGACACACAGACTCAAAAATAAATTTCTTTTCATTTCTTTCAAAAAAATCCAAATGGAACTTTGACTCAATGACTCGTAATAATTTTTCTTTTGACTCAGTTGACCCTAAAAGCATGAAGAACATGTTCTGACTAGAATAATAACAACAATAATGACTGTAATAAAGGAAAATAATAAATACATCAATAGTACATTTGAATTTGATTATGAAGACCGACACTAGTTACATTTCCAATGCTGGTGATTTATTCTTCTGATGTTTGTTGTCGTCAGCCAGGGTATGCAGAGTAGATGGAATAGCTGGATATTTGAAAATTTGGGTATGTTTGAGGTTTTAGGTGAAATAAGAAGGAACCATGCTACTCTTGACAACTTGTCACCACATAGCTCTTAATCTACACTTAAAAATTGTGGGATCTTTAGAGAAGACCCATGGGTGCTAATTGATGCTAGTGCAACCTAAAATGCAGAGAAAGAAGGTTGTAGTGAAACGGAAAACAGAAGGAAAAATTTAACGTACTATTAAGCAAGCATTGCAATCCTAATGATGATGAAAATCAAAACATAAAAGTATTCAACCTATCTGACCATGCACTAGGCAATAGTGAAATCAATGCATTAAGAAAATAATTGGGGTTTGCGATTGCAATCAAGAGTATTCTGATTGAGAATATAGTATGCAACGTTGAAAAAAGCATAGGAATGCTGTTAGAGGAAGCGAAAGAAGTGAGGTAGGACTATGCAATGGCTCTAAGAAGCATGAAACCCCCAAAAAGTAATCTGGACAAAAGTAAATCTCTCAAAAAGCTGAGGAACAACAACAACATAGGTATTTTGAGAGAAGAAAAAGGTGGGACCATAGTTGTAATAAACCATAGTAATCACACACCAAAATGATAGAACACCTTACTATTATTGAAAGTGACAAAAAATTTGGTGCTAATCCAATAATGGAAGTGAGAAAAGAAGTTAAGAAAGTTAGAGAAGGAAATGGGTCAACCTGTATTACAAGAATACACCGAGGGTTTATGGATTATTGAAGATACATGAAGGAGCACACATCAAGCCCATTATGACTACAACTGATGACCTAGCTTATGAGCTAGTGAAATATGTAGTGAAGTTACTCATCCCTTTGGTAGGGCGCATTGAGTTGTTCATAAAGAACTCGAACGACTTTGCTAAGCTTATTAAAGATAAGAAGGTACAACTAGGAGACACCCTTAGGGTTAGGGATTTAGCTCAATGTAAAGTTATAAAAGTAAAGTTAGGGTTTAGGGTCATTGTGATTGAGATCATTATAATTGCTTCCATTGAATATTTCGTTAGGAACCTAGCTATGTTTATTCAATAAATTTTTGCTAGGAATTAAACACTGGGTGCTAGGATTTGAAAACTAACAAACTTTAGCAAGAAAGATGATTTCTTTCTTAACTTCAAAGTACAGAAATACACAACCATGACAAATACAACTCCTTCACTACAGAAGATATAGTGCCTTTCTACGACTCTATTGTTTTGATCTTGAAGATTGCATTGCTCTCTCTCGAACAAATCCAATCAAAGAGATACAACCCCTCAACCATGGAAGTTCAGCCCTCTGCTCTTCATCCAATCTTCCTGGCTCCTAAATGTTTACCTAATGAAGTACTTTTTGGAGCATGGAAGATCTACAACTTGCCCTCAGTTATGGAAGGTGTTGCTTTCCTCTCCTCCCTTGCCCATTTTCCCTGGATCCTCTCATGAAATCTATGACAATTTAAAAACTACGACAAAGCAGGCCTATTTGTTTTCTATGTTTTCGTGGAGAAAATGGAGGAATCCTTTGATCTGTGTGTTTGAGTAGCCATTGTTTTAGAGGTATTTCCGATGTTTTTTTTCATGTTCTAGGTGGTTTCTGTCAGAGATATAGAGAGTTTTATTGACTAAGGTATTTTTGCTATCCTCCATGATGTTGCATGCTGTGTTTACTTAAGATTTTGGGCCTTGGAAAGCCTTCACGCAGTTATAGCAAGAAAACATTAATATGATGACAAACTGTGAAGTGCTAAATGCTAAGATGCTTCCTAATTATTCAATATTCTTGGAATCCTTTCCCATTGTCTATTCCATCATCTCTCACGTTACTATTGCACAATCATTCATTTAAAATGCTGAGGTGGCATGATAACATAACACATACAAGCTTTGACTAACTTGTATTACTATTTATAATACTACAGTTTTATACTATTACTATTTATAATACTCCAGTTTTATAAATATTATTACTATTTATAATACTCCAATTTTATAAATACTATTACTATTTATAATACTCCAGTTTTATAAATACTATTACTATTTATAATACTCCAGTTTTGGCCCTTGGATGGTATTTTATCAGAATGTGTATAAACTATAAATTTTTGGTTATAATGATGGGTGTTGAGCCAAGTGAGCTTAAATAAATGACTCTACAGTGTATATGTTGTAAATTTTCCTTGTCAAAATTTCTAATGTAGATTTCAACGCCAAGACGAGACTAGAGAATGGCTAGGTATATATAGGGGCTGTAAATACGCCTTTTATTGGACCATGTGGTAGTCACTAGAGTGCAATGCTAAGCTATGTAAAATTGCAATACTGGGACTGTGGGACATGATATAATATAAAATATTCCAAAATGAATGCAGGGAGCACAATGGGGCTATGACTCCACAAGAGTGGAAGATTGAGGGGGCCCCATGGGAAAGAAAGCCTCGTATGCCAAGAATCAGCTTAGGAACTCAGATCATTTCCATCTTGTGCCTTAATGGAGTTCACTCACTAACCCAAATCATGATTACATGAAGAGGTGGATGCAGAAAAGTCTACTCAAATAAATTAGAAGTTTCGGAACATTTAAGGGGAAGTATAATCATCCTAGGGAAATGTGAATGTCCTTCATACCAGTCTCCTATCTCATTGGAATTCACTCTCTCATTATGATTCTTTCCGACATGGTTTGTACTCCCTGCTATGTTCTCCATCGTAACCCCATATTTCAAATTTGAAAATTAGCAAAACTGGTGCTATGAAGAGTGAAATGGTAGACCTGCGAAAAAAGATAGATGGTTGTAAATGCACATAGAAGTTGGGCAGATTATGTAAACATCATCCACATGATATCATTGCTCATTGATTGTTTTGGAACCAAAGTATTACTCTTCCAGGGTATTTTTCGAAGGCAATCAGCAGTTGGACTCTTTCTCCCCGCACTATAGGGAAAGGATTCATGAGGGACTGTTTAGCAGAGAAGGGAAATCCCTTCTGTTATATATGGAAATTGAAGAGAGTTTCTTGGCTGATTTATGGCTGGATGAGGTGTCTTAAATACTTTACAGTGAGCAGATTGACTGAGTCATGAGAAATGAATTTGGTTGAGCGAATTGTAACATTTAGTTGGTTTCCTTGACCTGGTGACCTCATAAGTCATAGCCCGGCTATGGGTGGCACTGCACTGGATGCCCATGGTTGGATGGCAAATCACTTGTATGGAGGCAGTGTCTTCGACCATATTTTGTTGAAAGATAAACATTCAATCTTTGTTTTTCATTTTTACAATATAATTCTCTATTTGTTGTTGTGAAGATGAATTTGTTCATGTTGAGTGAGTGAATTCATTAATGAAATGAGCATGTGTCTACCATGATTTCAGTGAGTCTATGTTTGATTATTCTTCTGCACTTTATTAATTGCATGCATGCATGCACTTCAAATACATTGGGCTTCTATTGGAGGCCAATTCTAGGTTTAAATAGTGAATTGTGTTGTTAATGGCCTGAAATTTTTAATTGGGTTCAACTGGTGTACCAATTATTGGTAAGGAAAGCATGAGCAGGTACACCTCACTTATTTGCTAGCAACTGATCTTATAAGGCCACAGATGCAGAAAAACTCGCAAAATGCATATGTAACAAACATGCTTGTTTCATCCCTGAGAGGAGACATGCTCACCTAAAACAATTCTTGCTAAGCAGTTGTGACTGGGGAATTTCTTTCTTCAAAGTCACCCAGGAATCATACTTGGCCCCATCCACATGAAATGGCTTCTTGTGGAGGGAAGTTAGCCCATAGGGGGCAAGCATATCACAATTTACAAACATGAATCAAACTTGATTGAGGATAATAACTCCTTGCTTTAACCACCCCATTTAGACACCATTGACAAGGATGCCTTTTGGAAACAACGTTCTCAAGTGAATCAAACAAAAAGGGTAATTAAATTTTTAATTTTAAAACATATACACTTTATAACGATTCATAAGCTACATTGTCGTTAACTTCTTTGAAAATATTTCTTAAACCTGTAGAAGTACACACAATTTGTATTCATTTCTATTTTAAAGTTTTCGAAGTATTCCAATGACGCGGATGATATACAAGATTTTTCTTGTGCAGGAGCGACATTGGCCTGTGGAACAGGAGCCTGTGCTGTGGTTGTTGCGGCAGTTTTGGAAGGTCGCTCACAAAGGGTGTGTAAAATCTTAACCATTCATGATATATTCTTGGTATAGATTTATGATATGTTAGCGGAAATGGTGTGACAGGGTATTGTTTTTCCAAGCAGTCAAGAAAAAGGAACTTTATAGAAACGTCGTTTCTTGGACATTCTCTTGCCATGGCGGTATTTTAAAGAAATAACCATTAAAGGAAAATAATGCAACACCTAAACATGATTAAAGGAAAAAATTGCAAAACCTAAACATGATTTTGATTTCTCGTTTTCTGTTTCATTTCCAATCTCTTGTTTTCAGTGACATAGATTCTTTGTTCGAATTGAGATGAAGCTATTGTATATTTTCTTTTTGGATTATATTGACTAAAATTTACTGACGAAAATGCCGTGGTACATGGGAGAACAGAAATGCTTGGTTGATTTGCCTGGAGGTCCATTGGAGATTGAGTGGAATGAAAAGGATAATCATGTATATATGACTGGACCAGCAGAAAAAGTATTTTCTGGATGTGCGTTCTTGTAAATCCATGAGCTCCTATTACCAAATTTTGCTGCATCCTGATGCAATTGTACCAGCTTTACTGAGGTAACTGAAGCATTTAGTATCCTCGATAACATTTGTTTTGCAATTGTAGCTTTGGTAATTAAAGACCTAGACCCTCACCCTATTGCGGGAGATTATTTTCGTTCTTGTTTTGTTGTAATGTTTGCCTAACCCATCATTTTTTTATGACAGATGGGCATATTGTTGGATTCATTTCTTTGATCTCTTTTGACAATTTTTAGAGAATCTTCATTAATTGCTGTAACAATTTTATTCCATTTACTCTGACGTCAAGTAGGTTACATACTTTTGTCAAGCAATCCATATGCTTATAATATTTTGATCAGAGCAAGATTTCAGCAGTGTTGGTTTTTAATTTTTTGCTGCACGAACTCTGCAAATTTTTTTTGAGTCCAGATACGGTATGGAGATGACAAGCTTTATAAATTGTTCTAAAATTGTATGGAAGTAATGCTGGGAAGATACGGTATGGAGATGACACAAGCTTTATAAATTGTTCTAAAATTGTATGGAAGTAATGCTGGGAAAAGTAGCAGTTTTAATTTGTCTAATAATTTACTAGCATCTCTGTCATAAACCATACTTTTTGGAATCATACGAACTCGAGCATACTTTCCAAGTTATGTGCAAATGTGCAAATGCAAGTGTGCTTGCATCGTAAGGGTCACATCGTACTTGAAGTGAAGCTAGAATAGGATTTATATAGTTTGAGCAAAATGGAAGAATATGATTTGTAGTTTAACTAAACAAATTACAACATTAAGCAAAGTCATTGTAATCCTAGCTTTTTAGGCTTGTTTTTGGGATTTGTTTTGTTTGTTTATTTCTCTATGTAGGTATTAGTGTCATTTTTATAGTATTTGTTGTTGATTTATTTTTCATTAGAGCTTATTTTTTTGATCTTTGGTGTTTTTCATGTATTTTATCATCCTATTCGAGTTTAACTCCTTTTAGTATTTTTGTTATCTGTTTAATAGGCCTCAACCCCATATTTTATTGTTGACCCTGTTTTATTTATTATTACTTATATATATAGACTTGTATATATATTTTTATTTTATTTAATTTCCATTAATTACTTTACTTATCAAATGACGTTGTCTCGATTAGGGTCTTGACTCGTTTTTATAACTTTTGACTTCCCTCATTCTTTAGAGGTTTGACTTTTATTTTATTTATTTATTATTTTTTTTTTCTTTTTTCTCTTTTTATTAAATTAATTTTAAATATCATTTCCCAAAACTAATAATATTTGGTTTTAATAAATTAATTTAAATATTATTTCTCAAAAACTAGCAGTTTAATAACAGCTATTACTTAATAATATTTTTTAATAAATTAATAAACTAATATCATTATTTAAATATTATTTTTCAAAAACATGTAATATTTATTTTTAATACATTAATTTAAATATTATTTTTCAAAAACTAGCTGTTTAATATAGTCGTTACTCAATAATATTTGTTTTTAATATATTAATAAATTATGTCTCTACATTGCTCTCTATTTAAGCCTTTACCATGGTTTGCCTCTTCATCTAGTCCTGATGATGAACCGCACTTCTCGGTTCGAAATGCGTCGGCCAAAAATCTACTGAATGACTTTGCTTAATTCATTATGGATCACAGAAGCTTGAATATAGAAATTACATGTTGTCACCAACACTTAGAAAATCATTAACTGATGTCTCATCCACATTCAAAGTAGAGTTTTAAATAAAATTTAGACTACAAGTGACATCTCATGCTGTAATACATGTAGACAACAGAGTATACTTTCGTATTGGAAATCTACTGGG
Organism: Pinus taeda; assembly: GCA_000404065.3. Classification (NCBI taxonomy): domain Eukaryota; kingdom Viridiplantae; phylum Streptophyta; class Pinopsida; order Pinales; family Pinaceae; genus Pinus; species Pinus taeda. Next base: position 76,820 of record APFE030208511.1, read on the forward strand.
CCTTTTTGTTATACAATTTTTTCATGTCCAATTTTATTTGTATTTGTTTCCATATTTGAATCTTGCTATTGTGGTTTCGATAGTTGTTTACGATTTCTTATGAAACACTATCGTGTCAAAACCATCTTCTAAAAAATGTCTGAATGTACTATTTTGATCATACACAATACACAAATCTGTGTTTTTTATGTAATATGAAGAAGGTGGTTGTTGTAATTGGTTTCCTTGAAATCAGTTTAGTGATAAAACATCATTTGCTCAGTGATCAGTGCAATTTTCATTCCCACATTGTAAACTTGATATGTAATTCAATATGAATTTTAGCTAAACTTGTGGAGTCATACACACAAAGTTCTAGATGAAGGGTAGACCAGATTTTGTTCTTATCTTTTATTTATGAAGGTATAGATATGATGCTTATTCTTCATATGGTTTGTTGCCCACCAAAATGGGTATAATCCCATAAGAGATAAATTTTCTCCTACATTTGATTGCCAGCTGGTCAACCATACAACTAACAACCCCTGCTAGCCACCATTGAATGATGATATGCCATGTGCTTCTACCACTTGCATCAACGATGTGCTTCTCACCCACCTGGTATTGTCACTTGGATGAAGGTGAGTTGCCACTCAAAAGGTTCTTTGTTCATTTTGCAATCAAGTGCTTATATTTATTTGTTTTTGGGCATTAAGTATGGATAATGGGGTGATCTTGAAGATTGACAGATCTTGATTGTTTTCTTGTTCTCTCACCTTACTAGGGGGGTTAGTCTTTGGCCTTAGTCAAGTGAGACCTCCCTTAAGGCCCTTCGGGTATAGGAGGGGCACTACATGGAAAGCCATGATTGAGATAACGTGTCCCATCTTCCCTATAACATACTCAAGACCTTCCATTCCACATTACAAGTCCTACACTCATCATCATTCTTCAAATACAACTTGTCATTGGTTCTTGGGGATTTGGCACTCACATGTTCACATGCTTTGAGTAGGGCCTGAATCTTTTCCCTAGGAGGTTGACACAACTAAATGCGAATGATAAAGCATATCATGGCCACAACAAAACAAAGAAAGATAAAAAAAATGCAAAAGATGGACGAGACATAAAGATAAACATGTGTGTAAGTCTAACATGATCTCTACCTACCTCATATGTCCATCACCTGGTTCTTGAGCATATGATGCTCCATTACATAAAAAAAACCCTTGCATGTTCCAACCCCAACGAGCAATGAACTGACTCATATTAGAGGGGTAATAAAATTGTACATCATACAAAGCAAGCTCTAACCCTTGAGATATAAGTGATAATACAAGGAATAATCAAGAAGTAAAAGACACATAATAGGGGTGTAAAAACCATGGCTGAGCTAGTAACTCATGCATCCATGAATGCTCCCTGATATTTATACACAGGATGTGGACATTGTCATTAGCGTGTCCCTTTGACCATGGCACTTGGCAATGAATCATTCTCCCTTGCATTACCACATTATTACTCACTAACACCTATCAATTGAAGGGTGGACTAGGGAATTGTTACTTCTCCTTAGGGGTTGGAAGCACCTAATAGGGTTGACCTTTAACCACCCCTACGTAGGGAGAAAACATCTTTGTGAGATCATTGCTTTCATTTTGGGAATGGATCCTTGTTTGAAGTATTAGATTGCCCTTAACATTCAAGCTTGGTTTATTTAGATGCATTATCGATCTTAGTCCCTAATCACTAGTTGCTTTCATTAGAATGCTTCTTTTCTATCAGGCGGTTCAGCAGCACAGGCCTTGGGCACTCACTCCATAGGTGCCGAAATCCTTCAAAGGAGTACATTGGCCAAAGCAAGTGCAACATTGAGAGTCTGGAGCCTCCTAGCATCACTAGCAGATGATGTGTCTCAGAGTACCTTCAGTACCAAGGGCATTGGTCAACTTTGACCCATATTTGAGGATTTGTTAGGATGACACCACTGGACCTAGCATGCCCCCAAGTTGGCCTTGACACAACTTGATGCTCAGGCATTGATTTAAAGCCCAAATGAGGATGGTTTGATACTAAGAGACTAGGGAGGGCTTGTTGCACGGTAGGAAGCCCTAACAATGGAAGGAAGGAGGCCTCTTTTAGCAGTTGCAGATCCATGGAGTAGGGTTGCGAGGGAGTGGCCCCCTTGAATCCACTCTTGGAGCGTGCTCCGCTTGGGAGTTGATAGGGAGCCACCTCGGAAGCACGCTCCCAAATTCTCCTTGCGGGAGTGAATTTCGGGAGCGTGCTCCCTTAAAAACTATTGTGCTCCTTGCTTTTAAAGGAGTGATTTAGGGAGCATCACTCCCTCATTGCTCCCTTTTGCTTTGGGAGTGAAAATTTTAAGGAGGGAGCGGTTGGGGAGCATTCACTCCCGACTGCTCCCTCCTTAAATTTTACACTCTCGTTGATGAAAATGCTGCGCGAAGAACGAGGATGGAAGGGGAGAGGAGGGGAGGGGAGACGAGGGGAAGAAAGATAAAAGCCCCTACTCCCCTTCCATTATTCATCATTTGCAAAGTGAGAGAGCAAGAGAGGCGGGCTTTTGGAATTGGAGGCTTGGAGCTTGAGTTGAGGAGGGAGATTGAGGGAGCTTGATGAGCTTGCAAGGGAGATTAGAGATTGGGATTGAAGACCAAAGAGGTAGGATCTACACTCTAATCTAGCATTTGTATTTTTTATATGTTCATTGCTAAATGAAAATGTTTTCTTCTCTCTTTTCCATTCCCATTTCTCCATTTTATTGGAGGCTCAAAACTTCAAACATCATGGCTATATGGCTTGACATCTCTTGTTGTTGGTTCCTTTTTTGTTACTATGGTGTTGGAGAGTAGGAGGGTTGATCATGATGAAGAGGATGAAGAAGTGGGTTTTAGTGGATTTTATGAAAACCCTGTAGAGGAGTACCACCTTGGTGAGGAGGAAGAGGAGAGTGGAGATGAGGGCACAAAAACCAAACCAGACCAAACTCTATTGTGGAAATATGTTGCTAGGCCCGAAGGAGGAAATGGAGGTGGAACCACTAAATTTACATGCCTCTATTGCAAAAACACTTACATAGGTTCATACATCCGTGCTAGAAGGCACCATTGTGGGAAAAGGACATGGGATAGAGATAAACAAATAGAAATCAGAGCTTGTGTAAGTGTGTCAGCAACACAAAGAGCCAAATACACAAGGGAAGAGGAGGAAGCCCAATACAAATCTAAAAGATCAAAGGATGTCTTTGAGCATAACCCACAGTCACATGCACAAAGAACTCCATCACTGTCCTCCCATGGTAATGGATATGGAGGCACAAGAACAAACATCTCTCTAAGACGTAGAACCATATCAGATTTCCTTGTGAAGGGTGTAGGAATGATGTGGATTAAAAATTTTACCCGTTTCTCTATGCATGTGGTATACCATTCAATGTTATTTGTTCACCTTATTGATATGAAATGGTTTCTGCCATTAATGATGCCCCTAAAGGATATAAGAGCCCTTGGTATGACAAGGGTAGAACTGTGGGACTTGATCATGAAAAAAAAACACATTCTTTGAGTAAAATGAAAAATTCTTGGAATGAGAAATGGAGTGTCCATTGTATCTGATGGATGAACAAATATAAAAAGCAAGCCATTGATACATGTTTGTTGTGTTTATTAATGGTGCAATCTTCGTTTCAGTATATGATTACTCAGAAAAGTTCAAGACCGCCGTCAACATTGCAGAACCATTACTTGAAACAATTGAAAATATTGGGCCATACAATGTCATCCAAGTCATCACTAATAATGCTTCTAATTGTAAGTCAGTGAGAGTAATTATTGAGGATAGATACCCCAACATATTTTGCCATGTGTGTTTGGTTCATACAATGAACTTTTTGATGCATGATATTATTAAGAACAAAGCAATCAATACAAATGGATTGGTGATTTGTAGAAGAGGCAAAAAAATGATAAAATTTATTACAAATCATAGCAATATCCATAGGATTTTCCGCAGTCACTAAGATTGGAGCTGTTGAAGATTGCGAAGACTAGATTTGCTAGCTATTACCTCACCTTCAGTCGCCTTTTGAAGGCAAGAGAGTCATTGACTGGCATGGTATCAAGTCAACACTGGCAGGTATTAAAGGACAAGGCTCCAATCACAGTTGACAAGCAAGGTTTTGAACAGGTGGAGACCGCTCTTGATGGTTTGTTTTGGGCACATGTGAGGGAAGTTTTGCAATTCACCAAGCCCATTTATAACATAATTCATTTTGCAGATACAAATAAACCAACGATTGGGGGGGTGCATGAGCAAATGGATAGCATGTTGGGGCAAATAAAATATATTGTTCAGGAAAATGATCCCAACTTGTATACAATGATTCACAATCATGTGTGTGCATGGTGGAATAAACTTAATGTTCCACTACATGCCTTGGCATATATCTATATGCCAAAATACTACTCTCCATCTTGGTTGGGCTAACCTGCACCTGGGGGTGGGGTTAGGATCAAACCCCATACAGATCTACAGGTATCTAAAGGATATATGGAAGCGTTAGACAAGTTGGTCCCTGACAAGGTAGAGTGTGCTAATCTTCATCTTGAATTAGGCAGATACTTCAGTTGCACTGGTTTGTTTGGTTCTTTGCATACAATGGAAGATAGAGACAAATTTGATGTTCTCACATGGTGGGAAGCATATGGTGGCATGGGACTTTCACCAAAGTTGGCAAAAAAGTGCTCTCACAGGTTGTAAATACTTTTTCTACAGAGAGGTGTTGGAGCACCTATAACTTCATCCACAATGTGAGAAGAAACAAACTCAATGAAAATCAGATAGAAAGCTTGGTTTATGTACACTACAACTTGAGGTGGTTGAGTCATTATTGTGATCGGGCTTATGAGGATACATCATATGAAACTTGGGACAACCCAGAGGACGATAATTTGGAGGATGACACTATACATCTAAAAGAATTGGAAGCAAAACTTTTGAAAGATGATGATGACGCTGTTAGCTCTCTGTAATTTCCTTTAGGCTGAGAAAGGATTACAAAGGTAACCTTAGACCACTTTCAGGCTAGGATCCAACCCTATTAGCCTTGGAGAGGGCTCTCTCACTAGGTTTTTCCTTAGTCAACCTAATGGTTGAATAATTTTTTTTATTTTTTATTTTTTATCTTACGCTGGTTATGAGGATCAAAAGAGCATATTCGATTTACTGTTTTGAAGGCAGTTTAGAGAAGAAAGACTCACTCAACATAGAATGAGTCACAACTAATGCTTTCAAGTGAATAGGAATAGTGAAGGTGATTTAGGCAAGGGCAGGGTAAGTAGTTTTGTTGATAATATAACTTGATTTCATTGTAGAAAAGGTGAGTGCATAATCATAAGGATGACAACCAGAGCATCAAGTCACAGATGAATTCAAATTGCCATTAAGAGGAAAACGACACATAAATTGTTTAGTTTATATAAAACATAACACAATAGCGAATTCTACAATATTTACTCTTAAGCTAGAACATGAAGACATATGTTTAAACGATGGAACCATAAGCTAAAGCTAATAGCACAAAGGACAACATACCAACAAAGATCTGACACAAGAATCCCTGTCAATCTCCTTCTGCCTTCTTCTATTTCTTCAAAAGTTGATACAAAATACAAAATAACATCCTTTCTTCTTCACATTGACCAACCCTTTTTCCATTACATACACATCATAAAATAGACTCAAATGAGTTAGTTATCACCTTTAGGTGTCTAATTCCTCATTATAAATACTATTTCTAACTTCTGCAATCAAAATAGAACAAATTGCTCAAAACTAGGAACTACATAACTAGATCTTTTTAAAGCATTTACATTAATTTCTCAGTTCCAAATCATGCTCATGAGTCACTGACTATTTCATTACAATTACTACAACCACAAAAACAAAATACATCAAATTTTGACCAGGTAAACTCGCTAAAAAAAAGCCTCTCTGAGAGCACAAAACTGATGTTGCGCAAACTCCTAATTCTAATAATGTAAACTTTGAAACGGAAACTATAAATTCAAAACGGGAACTCTGGCAAAAAAAACCCTGTAAAAACACAAAAAACAGTGCTAAAAACGAAAAGTGTTGATGCTGGAATAACAATTTTATTATTATTATTTTTAGGGTAAATTTTCAACATGTTTTAAAAATGGCAGTGAAAACAATTTTTTTGTGCAAAAATTGTCCAAAAAACGTCCTCAAAATGAAATAAATTTTTTTTTTTCAAGGGTCAAATTTCAATATTTCGAAATAATGGCGTAAAATATTTTATCATGACTCCGAAAAACATT
>APFE030208511.1:84438-94516 GCA_000404065.3 Pinus taeda
AAAAAAAAAAACAACATCAACAACAACAATTTGAAAATTCATTAAGTAATCATAATTAAAAAAAAGTTGGACATAATAAATTTTGAAGTGTGAAAAATAAGTCCTCTAAAAAAAAGTATGCTGCATCAACACGTTTCAAAATCAGCATGAAAATCACTAACATTTAAAAAAAAATATTTATATTTGGTACATGAGAAAATTTAAAGTGTCAAAAATATGCTCCCAAAAAAAAGAAATGTATTCTGCATTACCACTTTTCAAACTCGGGTCACGTTTTTACTACCCCTACGAAACGGGTAATCGTATCGGTTATTTAAAGTGCCAAAAACTATGCTCTAAAAAAAAACGTGTTCTGCATTGCCCCTTTTCAAAATCAGGTCAATGTTTTGCTATCTCTACGAAACGGGTAACAGTATCAGTGCTCGTTTCAAAGTTTACATTGTTTTCTTCAGAAATACAAAAACACAGCAAGAAAGCACAAGTCTTGATGGTTGTGAAGCCTCTGATGGTCTCTTGAGCTAACTAATGCCTCCAACACATGTAAAAAAGCCCACATATGGATACTTTCCCCTTTGGAAGTCTTCCCTTACTGTACAAAAACTCAAGCTTCAACAAACTCTTATGTAGCAAAAAACGCAGTCCCAGTTTCAGAAGAGCAACACCATTTTTTTTAATAGTTTGAGTGATAAGTGATGTTTTTTATACACACTGCACACTTTGATGATGGTGCTCAGACTGCAACGACCATATCACCTTCTTTCTTCAAAACTTTTTCCATGAAAAAAGACTGCACATTCATCACCATACCCAAAAACCATAACACTAGCTAAGGCACAAAATGCATAAAGTTGTTTCTTCAAAAATGTATTCAGAGTTCAGACTAGATGTAACTACTAGAGGAATTTTGTGCAAAACAATATCACCTGTAACCTCAACCTTATAAATAGGCATACTTTGGGTAAGAGTAAAAAAACAGAATTGTGTTACTTTACCACTTCCAATATTCAAATTTTGGTTGCCTTAGCTAGTAGGTCTAAATTGCCTCTGTCTTTCTCTTGCCACTCCCTTAACTACTGTTTGGTGGCTCTCAGTTCTTTCCTCATAGATAGATTCTGCCTACATAGATTCTTCATTTTCCTGTGAAGTGGAAGGGATCTTCTCAACATGTATTTGGTATCATCCATGGCTAGTTGATAGATGTCCATAAGATCACTCCATTGCTTCTTGATCCTTTCATCTTGTTGCTCGAGTTCATAGATCTCTCTGTGAGCCTCTTTCATTTGTCTTCCCAACCTGTTAAAAGTGTGCTTCCCCTCATCTACCTATATCTTCTCCTCATCTACCTCTATCTTCTCCTCTTGGATTTGTAGGTTCTCAGATGAGGACCTAGTAATCCTAGCTGCTGGAACTTCTGCCTTCTTCACATCTTCTTTGATTACCTTCTCTTTTCCCTTGGATTTAACAAAAAATGGTGTAGCTTTAACCATTGGAACATCTTCACTAGGTTGAGTTGACTTTTTTAGAAGATCCTTCTTTAGTTGCCTATTTTCCTGCTATCACTGTGCAATCATGAAATGGGCCTTCTTCAATTGTTCTTGCAATTCTGTAATCTCCCTAACTTTATCATCAACCACTTCATCCTATGGAATGGTCTCCATGGTCTCAAATGTTTGCTTCAAAGGAAGCGTTTTGGCAGTAGAACTAGTGAGAGGTTTCTTAGAGGCAACCACTACCTTTGGAGAAAATTGTAGCTTCTTGTCTTTCTTCTTTCCTACAAATTGCATTGTAGTTGAGGGCATCTTCCATGAGCTTCCAATTGTAAATTGAATGTCCTTTACCACTATTGAGGGTGTTTCGTTCTTGCTCAACGGACTAGTTAGTACATCATCCACTAGTTTTGAAGAATCAACAAATGACTGCCATGATTTTTTCCTTTTATTTAGCTCCTCTAAAACCAACAACTTAGTTAAGGAAAAGTGGAATAGGCTAGGTTCCAATTGAATTTGTTTTCCTTGTACTTTATCTAGCATCTTGTTGAGACTCCTAAATAGGTAAAGGGAAAATTTAAGTTCTTTCAGTGAAATGCATAAGGAGTCTGAAATGGTATTGATAAATTATTCCAAACCTTTTCTCACATGTGAAATATTTCTGAATAGCTTGCAAGAGTTTGCTGTTATTTTCCAGCAAATACTCCTTAGGCACAAAGGACCCATACTCATTGTCTCTGTACTTAGGCTTCAAAAAATCTCTGTAATGGTCAATATCAAGGGGCATGCCCTTGAACCATTTCTCTCCTTGAAGGGGAATCTGTGTTGCAGCTGCTATTGTGACCTTTGTAGTTGGAAAAGTGAGTGTTCCAACCTTAGCCTCCAATCCATTAAAGTTCTTGGCAAACTCAGTCAATTGTAGATTGTACCCTTGAATCTTTTTACAAAATTTCATACACCACACTTGCTTAAAAGCCATTATGATAGTTGGGTCTGCGTTGATATATAAGAGATCTTGTGATTCAAAAGGGATAATAGTACCTCCCTTGTGCTTTCTTTCCTTTGGAGTTGACGTGACTTTTGTTTTGCAGGAGGGCATGATCTAAGGTTTTACTGCAAACTTGTTTTATGCAACCAATGTTAGAGAAATAAGAAAAAGGGCTTCAAATTAAACCTCTGATGATTACTAAGAAGGAAAATCTATACAACAGGCTAATTAGCACAAAAAAACCCTAAGGCACCTCGCAACTGCTTAATACTAGTGGCATAAATTCAAGGGACATGCACAATGTCAGAAACGAAGCGCAGGAGGAAATGGATTTTAAACGCTTCTACAGCACAATCAATTAGGGTGAGGAGCTTCAATTTAGTTCAGAAGCATGAGACACCTTGAATATAGAGGCTCCACAAAGAAAAAATGCAGACTTGCCAAAGACAAAGCAAAAGATGCAATACTGTGTGGAACCAAAATGATTAGGAGAAAACACAGTAATGGAAAAAGCGCATCGATGGAAATAATGTAGTGATGGTAAAAACACAACGATGGCACAATTAGGTATCTAGCAGGGTTTCGATGCTATTTCTCTGCTCATGCATGTAATTAGGTAACCATTGAAAAGCAAGAAACTGAAACAAACTTGAATTTGCACTGAAAAGTGAGTGTTCCAACCTTAGCCTCCAATCCATTAAAGTTCTTGGAAAACTCCTTAGTCAATTATAGATTGTATGCTTGAATCTTTTCACAAAATATCAGACACCCCACCTACTCAAAATCCATTCTGATAGCTAGGTCTACGTTGATATATGAGAGATCTTGTGGTTAAAAATGGATTAGCACCTCCCTGTGCTTTCTTTCCTATGGAGTTGACATGATTTTTGTTTTGCAGGAGGGGATGATCTAGGGTTTAACACAAACTTTTTTTGTGCAACCAATGTTAGAGCAATAACAAAAATGGCTTCAAATTAAACCTTTGATGATTACTAAGAAGGAAACTCTAAACACGAGACTGATTAGCACAGAAAAAACCTAAGGCACCTCGTAACTGCTTGATACTGGTGGCATAAATTCAAGGGACAGGTACAACGCCAAAAATGCAGCGCATGAGGAAACAGATTTTAAACACTTCTATAGCACAATCGATTAGGGTGAGGAGCTTCAATTTAGTTTAAAAGCATGAGACACCTTGCATATAGAGGCTCCATAGAGAAAATGCTATCTTGGCAAAGACAAAGAAAAAGATGCAATACTGTGTGGAAACGCACTGATTAGGAGAAAACACAACGATGGCACAATTACGTACCCAACAGAGTTTCGATGCTATTTCTCAGCTCATGCATGTAATTGGGTAACCATTGAAAAGCAAGAAATTGAAACAAACTTGAATTTGCACCTGCGAGAGATATTCAGTCACTGGGTTAGGAGAAACACAACAATGTGTGGAAATGGAGCACCCCTAGCTCCTTTGCGCAACAACCAAACATGATCACACCATAAGCTTCCGATGAGAATGATAAAGAGCTAAGAGATCTTGGATGAAGGTAACTGTGCAAATAACCTCCCACGATGATCAAGAGCAGAGTTGATGTCGATAATCACAATTTTGAATTTGGAAAACAAAAGCACAACACTTGTACTCCTGACCGTTGTGCCCTTGCTGATGTCATGACCAATCATGATTTGACACATAAACTGACTCAAGACACCCATAATTCTGTGCCCATGATGACAAAGCATGGCAACACAATCTTTTTCATGATTACTTGATGCAGCTTGACCACTATACCTATTTAACTTGACCCCTTATGATTACCTTTTGATGACAATCCGTCATGACATTACACTGGATTTTTAGCAAATAGACCTTTTTGACTAAAAATTTACATGACACTCCATCCAAATTTAGACCTCTTATTGACAACAAACCTCTTTAGACCATAACACTAATGAAATCAAACTGATATTTACAATTTTTCCTCAAATGACTAGAAAGACTAAAATGAAAAATATTCCTATAACATAGAACTCTAACAGAAGCAATAACAACAATGCCACCCGCACCATCTAGTAGTAGTGCTTGAGTTCCAACAACTATTCCTTTGTTTCCGCCGCGTCCATCTACATCCTCACGTGGAGGGCATGTGCCTTTTGGTTTTGTTCGTGCAACTATGCGGGAGGAGACTCCTAGAATAACACCACGACTTGCCAAGAAATTAGACATTTCTCATGGCAAGAGGCCTCAACACTAGCAATAGATAATACATTTACTTTTCTTTTCTAGTTTCTAGTGGTTTTTATAGCTATTGACTCTTTCATATTTCTTATGATATTTTTTGTAAACAATATATGACAATTTAAGTTTGAAGTTGGAAATTTTAACTCATTGGTAATAAATTATGAATATGATGCTTCATGAAAGTTGAAAGTTGTTTCATTTCATTTCATTTTATAACCTTTCATTTCATGTTAAAATTTTTATATAATTTTGGTGATCAATGATGATAAATATTATGTATTGAATTTTGAAAGCTTGAAACTTTAAGGTTGATGAATCATGAGACTCGATATGTTGTATGTTACTAACTTGAGGATGTGGTTGATGAAGATTATAACTTACATATGATTGATGTTATGTAGTTAAATCTATGTTTTATGCTTTTTATATCTAATCCATCATTCTACATGCTTGTGTTGACACATATGCAGAAAAATATATAAAAATATACATTATATAAAAATTCGCTCTTGATTTGCCCCTGAACTGGGAACTTTTGAAAATGTTGCTCCCCGCTCCCACTCTCGCTCCCTTCTTTCACTCCCACTCCCAAGTAACCTGGCCATGGAGACCACTTTATGGCACCTTTGTTAGATCTTAGGATCCCACAGGAGATTTTGAAGTAAATTTGAGGACCAACACTTAAATTTTGGATCTACTAGGCATCTACACTTTCTTGGACACCTCATCACCCTTGGACATGGAATTTGGAGCACTTATGATGGATAAAGTGAATTTTCTAGAGGATGTGACTCACATGTGTGGGTAAATTAGGTTTAATTTAATGTTAGCTAATGGGTTGGCTTGTAACTCAAGGTCTATTAGCATTAAAACTTGTTTTAGGGACTTTCTAAATCAGAATTAGGTGACCTAATCCTCATATAAATAGAGTATATTTTCATCTCAATGATTTATTCATTTTTACTTGTGACATTTTCGACTGTCTTAGGGAAACTTGACCTTGATGAATTGTGCTCTTATATCTTGTAGATATGTGATAAATGGTGTGCTTTCTCTAATGGAACTATTTCTTAGCTTTGGAGATGTCATTTTGGAGCAATAAATGACTTGTTCATGCATTCTATTTTGTAAGTGTACCTTGTATTTGATAAATATTTATTATTTGTGGTTGTTTTATGGAGTGGTTAATTATCTAGGGTTTTTATGTGGAAATTTGGTTGGAAATTATTCTATAAATTCTTGACGATAGTTTTGCATGCATTACCCACTTACAAAATGTGAATGACAAACCCATGGGTGAACCTTTAAATTAGCTCTCTCCATTGACTTTGCTCCCTCACAAAAGTGATAGTGAGGGTTTGAAACCTAGGGTTTCATATTCCCATACTCTTTTGCCAATGTTTAGAAATATTTAACCATCCCTTAGACTCCATCTCCCAAGGTCAATGCATTGGCCTTTTGTTGCATGGTTGATTATCTTGAAATCATCTAAAATTTAACTTTTATCCTCTCTAACCTAATTTTTCAGCCTCTTAAGGCAAGCCATTGGTTCAGGCTAGGGATCTTTCCTTAACTAGGGTTTAGGACGTTGCATGGTTGATTATCTTGAAATCATCTAAAATTTCTCTTTTATCTCCTCTAACCTAATTTTTCAGCCTCTTAAGGCAAGCCACTAGTTCGGGCTAGGGATCTTTCCTTAACTAGGGTTTAGGACATTCCTTGGTAGAGGGATTCAACACGTGGAGGTGATGTATTTTCCTCAAAATCAACTCATTCTTGTGGCTAATTTCTCTGTTTTATGAAAACCATCCCTTGCCCTAGGTAGATTTTACACTAGAAAAGCCATTATTTGACCTAGGCTTCAACTTGGGGCTTATTGAAGGCTTATTGTTCCATAGATTCAAGGTATACATTGGTTGGAAGCCTTTTCTTGGCCTTGTGACCCTAGGTTGATCTATTTACCTTATTGTTTCTCAATCCCTAGGTCATGTTGTGCCCTCATTCGACCTATTGGAGGATGCACATTGCTTTATTTTTCTAGCTAAGGCCCTTCCTTAAGAAGGTATCCCTCCTTGAGCCTATCTTGTCACCTTGTTCCTTGCATTTGACATATTATTTTAGGTGACCTACTATAGGGAAGACTCCCTTTGATGAAATTGCGCAAAAGAGCATGATGTAGTGGTTGTGGTGACAATGGGCCACACCTCATATTGTTGTCCCTCGGTCTAGTTCTTGTCTTGTGAGCTCCCCTCACAAGACCTACTAGATTTTGAGGCAACACAATCAACGCTTAGCATTGTAAATATCAAAATATATTCAATTAATTTAATTGATAAAATGAGTAAGTAGGTTAATTTAGTATTAGGTCTTAAGTGCTTGAAGCAAAGTAAATGGATATAGTTTTTGGTACTTGCTACAAAAGCACTACTTAAAGTTAACTATGAAAATGTAGTTATGGAGAGATGGATTTATTGAGTTCAAGAAAAGTTATGGCAAGATGAATTCATTGAATTGGTAAGCTAGACTTATAGAGTTAAATATTACAAAATTTCCACCTCATGATATTATTCATTTACAATTTCGTTTTGAAAGTCCTAAATTGTTTTAGGTATTTGACCTCATATATATATATATATAGATAGATAGATTTGAAGGTCTGATGATGAAATTTGTAACATAAATTGTGTTTTCTTATGGTGACAACCACCCTACAAGTGTTGTCCTTTGAGGCCCTTATTTGAATTCTGCAAATCAGTTATATCTTTTCTCTCATTGTAATAGGTTGTGTGATCCCTTTTCATGATTGAAATCATAGTTTCCTTGTCGAGAATCCTCTAGGAGAATTGTTAATTTTAGTTAACAATGGTATGTTCTATGCTTAACACAATTACTTCAATGTCATTTAGCAACCTAATGACAAATTCCAATTTATATTTCCAATAGAAATCACATTAACCATCATTCACATTGACAATAACTATAGGTAAAACATGAACACTAAAATGCAAAAGATAGACCAGGACAAGAGAACACTAGATTTGGCGGATGCCAGGGAAAAACACCAAGATGGGGAAAGCCCTTTGATCAATTCTTCTTATTATTATATCAAATGTTCAATAGAGAGAGTACAAAAATTCAAAATTGACTTTCCAAATCAAATTCAAAACAACCCTCCCAAATCTGCAACAACAAAACTTCCCCTTTGAAGCTCAGTTAAAGGTAGTCAAACTCAACCTCCTTAATTGCTCAAAAAACACTTAAAACAATCATCCAAACAATAGACAAACTTGGTCAACTAAAGTCAACTTCTGCGATCAAATAGACCTGTGGTCGACATAGGTAAAAGTTCCCAAAAATTCTTGGTTTCTGTGCCAAACTGTTTGACCTGCAAAAAATGAAAATTTCCCACAAAAATCGTAGTCAACGGATGAGTCAAAGTGCCTAGCCAACACTGGTCAAACCCTATAATAACTATGAAATTTCAACCTGTAATATGTCGAACAAATTCATCCTCCTTGCCGCACGTGTGAGAGAATGGTATGCCCAATCGCTCTATGAACCAATGAGAGAAGGTGAGAGAAGAATGTGTGAGTGAGTGAGGTGACAAATTAGGTTCAAGGTCACTTGTATTTATACAAGTCATTGAGGGTGAAGTGACATGTCCATTGTGCTTCATGAGCCTACTTGATGAGGTAATCGACCTTGACAATTTGCACGTGTGCGCTTTGTTACCCACCATTTTGTGGGTGATATCCCTAGGAGAAATCTTTTCTCCAATATGGTCCTCAGCCAGTAGCCATCATCCCCTTGCAGTCACTAGCTAGCTCATTGTGTCAGTTCTCCACCACTTGAGCCAACCATGTGGTTCCTTGCCCATTTGTCATGATCATATGTTTGAAGGTCGGCCTCCCGAACCTAAAGGTATGCATTGTCATTTGGAAATTGAGTATTGTAGTTTGCTTATCATGGAAACTTCTGGGCATGGATTAATGGGGGGATTCGACAGAAAGAATGGGCTAGGTCTGTGATCTTGTCCCCTAGACCCCTTTTGGGTATCAACCTCAGATTCTAGTCCCGTGGGATCTCTTTTACTAGCCGTTTGGCTCTATGGATGGTATTTCATGGGAAACCCTAATTTTGGTTTTGTGGTCCTGCTCCCTTATGCACTTATATTACCCTCTTTCCACTCATTATTACCCAATTCATCATTTCTCCCACCTTGGTCTACATTCAAACATTGGGTCCACATAGATTTATCTTGCCCCTCCCCCTTAGGGACACCTTGGGTCATGGCCTAAAATGAAGCCCAGAGGTTGATGCAGCCAAAAAGAAAGATAAAAGCATATTTGACCACATTCAATAGGAAAATGTACCACAAAATTCAAAAGATGGTCGGGACAAACATATTTAGCATGTGGGCAAAAGCCAATACATGATCTCTACCCCATCATCATGGCCATCACCCTGGTTCCTACAGGTTCTATGAACCTCCTTCATCATATAGGAACCCATGATTGTCCCAAGCCCCGGTGGGCAATGAACCGCCCTACCTTAAAAGGGGGTATTCACTGCTATATGTTATACATCATGCTCTTACCCCTTGAGCCCCAAGTAGTTAATCAAAGAAAATTATAAAAAGGAAAAATACATATAAGGAAGGGTGAAAAATTCAAGGCCAGAGCACCTCATGTACCACGATTGCTCCCTACTATGCATTATAAACCCAAGTGTGGGATTCCCTCTTATTATATGCCCTTGTACCCCAACATGTGACCCAGGGCTTCCCCTTCTCATCCCCTACTTCATTCACTTATCTATCACATGCCACCACATTTTGAAGGATCTACCTTGATTATATTATTCCCTTTAGAAGTAGAAACCACCTAATAGGATTATTCGTTAACCCCATTTGGGGTTTAGGAGACATTGGCACAACCCGAAGCCCATTATGGAAGGGCAGGCCATTATGAAGTCCCCACCTGTGATCCATGATTGGTAAGCTCATTTACTTGATTTCTCTAATGACTTTTTGTACTGGAAGGCTAGGGGATGCATTGGATCTTATGCAAGATTGCAGGTGGTCTCCATTTTGGGTTTGGTCTCCCTATACAGGTCCTAATCCTCTAGAGGGCTACATTGACACATGTAGGGTGTGTGTTGAGAGCCATGGCCTCCACAACAATAGACAACATTGCATGGATCCCCATAGCCATTCAGGGATTGCTCATGGTTCACTCATTAGACGAGGAAGACCTGATCCAATGTGCATGGTTGTCCCCATATTTGCACCATACAATTGGAAGATGATCTAGGACTTGCACGATGATGTGGCATCACCTACACCATCATCCTAGCCCT
>APFE030208514.1:0-16431 GCA_000404065.3 Pinus taeda
ACTCCTTCATGAGATACAATATGACCCAGATATTCCACCTCTTGTACTCCAAAGAAGCATTTGGATCTTTTTGCCTATAATTGTTTCTCCTCTAATAGTTGTAGCACCCTATCAACATGTTCAACATTATCCTTCCAAGACTTGCTGTAAATTAGTATATCATCAAAAAATACTAACACCAATTTTCTAAGGAATGGTTTGAAAACTGAATTCATCAAACCTTGAAATGTTGAAGGTGCATTGGTAAGGCCAAAAGGCATGACCAAAAATTCATAATGACCCTCATGATTTCTAAATGTTTCTTTTGGAATGTCTTCAGTCTTCATTTTGATTTGATGATATCCTGAAGGAAGATCCAACTTGGTGAAGTAAATTGATCCATGCAATTCATCCAGTAATTCATCAATGACAAGAAAGGGAAACTTATCTTTAATAGTGAGCTTGTTGAGCTCCCTATAATCCGGACACATGCACCATGATCCATCCTTCTTGTGGACCAATACTATTGGAGCAGAGAAAGAAATTTGACTCGGTTGAATTATACCATCCTCTAGCATTTCTACAACCATACGTTCAATTTCACTCTTTTGGACATAGGGATATCTGTACGGCCTCATGTTTGGAGGAATACTTCCTGGAATTAGATGAATAGCATGATCATGATAACGCACAGGTGAGAGACCTCTGGGAGTCTCAAATACCTTGGAATGATTGTCTAGGACTTTTTGGAGATTTGGAGAAATAGATGATTCCAATGTGGAAACTTCTAGCGAACATAATTGTGCAATTACACCTCTTTGTTCCTTTTTTAGAAGCTTTGTCATACTATTAGAGCTGATTATCTTTCTCGGTTTCCCTGCAATACCCCTTAATTCAACTTCCTTTTCTTCTGTAGAAAATTTGATGAAACGTTATTGAGAATTAAAAGCTATTATACCCAAGGATTGTAGCCATTGGTCTCCTAGTACAACATCAACACCTCCCATTGGAATAGAAAGCATTGGGCTAGTCAATACATATTCTCCCATGGATAGCTTGATATTATGGAATTTTCTAAAGCAATTTATTGTTCCTGCATTTGCAATCATCACTTGACACTTTGGTGTTGGATATAGGAAGCAATTCAATTCTTTTGCTACATTACAATGAATAAAATTGTGGGTACTTCCCGAATCAATCAACACTATTACCTTTTTCTTCTTGATTTGTCCTTCTATCTTGATGGTTTGAGGAGTGGTAATTCCCGCCAATGCATTAAAAGATATGGTCGGATTCATTTGTACAACTGTCTATACACTGAATCGAACTCAATTAAGACCAAATTGTCAAAAAACCCCTTATGAGCTATGGAAAGGAAGACCTCCTTCGGTGAAGTACTTCAAGATCTTTGGAAGCAAGTGCTTCATAAAAATAAATGATGGATCACCTAAAAAGTTTGATTCTTGGGTTGATGAAGGGATATTTCTTGCATACTCTACATGGAGCAAGGCTTACAAGTGCTAAAATTATCGACTGAAGAAAATAGTGGAAAGCATTGATGTAAAGGTTGATGAAGATCTTCGAGAAAGGTAAATTGAAGAACATGAAGATGACTTTCTCATTGAAGAAGAAGAACCTAAAGAAGAAGAAATAAATGTGGAAGAAGAAGAAGAAGAAAAGGAAAGAGAACCACCTAATACCCCTTCAAAGATGAAGTATGTCCAAGGACATCATCCAGAAGAGTAGATCATTGGAGATAAAGATGAAGGTGTGTAGACCCGAAGAAGGACATCAATCACACACAAGAGAAAAGTAAGGATCCTCATTGGGTAAAAGCCATGGAAGAAGAAATGTCCCAAATTGAGAAGAACAAGACTTGGGAGCTGGTACCTCATCCAAAGCACAAAAACATAAAAGGAACCAAATGGGTGTTCAAAAATAAAATGAATGAGGAAGGACAGGTTATCAGAAACAAGGCAAGACTTGTCTGCAAAGGCTATTCACAAATTGGAGTTGAATTTGAAGAGACATTTGCACCAGTGGCCTGTATGGAAGCTATCAGGATGTTCTTGGCATTTTCTTGCTCAAAAGGATTCAAAATCTATCAAATGGACATGAAATCAGCATTTCTAAATGGGGAACTCAAGGAGGAAGTCTTCATGGAGCAGCTAGAAGGTTTTGATCTAACAACAGGAAAGGACTTAGTGTGTAAATTGAAAAAGGCTTTATATGGGTTGAAACAAGCTCCTAGAGCTTGGTATGCAAGACTGGATAACTATCTACAACAACAAGGTTTCAAAAAGGGAGTGGCTGGAAGCGATCTATACATAAAGACAGATCAAGGGAAGTTACTAGTTGCTCTTGTTTATGTCGATGATGTGATTTTTGCTAGTAATAATCATGAAATGAGCCATGAATTTTCTCAAGGCATGGAAAAAGCGTTTGAGATGTAAATGATAGGAGAGCTGTCCCACTTCCTTTGATTTCAAGTATCTCAAACCAGAGCAGGATTGTGTATATCTCAAGCCAAATATATAAAAGACATGCTCAAAAAATATGGAATGGAGGACTGTGCACCCGTGAGCACACCTATGACCACAACCTGAAAATTGAGCAAAGATGATGATTCCCCTCTAGTAGATGCAACTCATTACACGTCAATGATTGGAGCCCTTCTATACTTAACAGCTACACAACCAAACATAATGCAAGCAGTAGGAATGGTGGGAAGATTTCAATCTGCTCCCAAACAATCCCATTTATTAGCTGTAAAAAGAATTTTCAGATATCTAAAGGGAACTTTTCATTTCGGTCTTTTGTACCCAAAGAACTCAATACTGACTATAACTGCATACACCGACGCTGATTGGGCTAGAAGTATAGATGATCGGAAAAGTGCTAGTGGAAATGGATTATTCCTAGGAGATTGTTTGGTATCGTGGCTCAGTAAAAAACAATCATCCATATCATTATCCACAGCCGAAGCCGAGTATATTGCTGAGCAGACTGTTGTACTCAGATACTATGGATGAAGGAAGCTCTAAAAGATCTTGACATATGTACAGATCAACCAATTACCATCCATTGTGACAACATAAGTGCTATCAGTCTCAGCAAAAATCTAGTGATGTACTCAAGAACCAAACATATACCAATCAAGTATCATTTCCTCCATGAGCAAGTAGTTGAACAAAACATTGTCCTGGAATATATCAGTACTAAGGAGAAGATACCTGATATTTTCACAAAGCCTCTTCCTCGAGAAGCATTTGAACATCTGCGTCAAAAGATGGGGGTTATTTCTTTATCATCACTCAAGTCCATTCATAAAGATGTAGCAGAACAGGGGGAGTAGCTTGACAGGGGGAGTCCATATGCATTCCTTTTCCATTGATGTCAAAGGGGGAGAGAGGAGAAGAATATTGCCATCAATAACAAAGGGGGAGATTGTTGGACACAGATTGTCATTGATGTCAATATGGCAATATTCAAGGAAGGAGACAGAGCCAAAGAAGAGGATCCACCAGAGGATCAAACGACACAAAGAGGTGACAGAGCCAATGGAGGCATGAAAATAAGTCATCGAAGAACTTATATGTATGCAGGTAACAACTACAAGCAGAGCCATCGGAGCAACAGAGGTGTAGACAAAGCAAACAGACGATGCAGAAAGCCATCGAAGCAACAGAGGACACAAACAATGATTGGAGAGCTTATACGCATGCATTTAACAACTGTCACGCATATGCGTGCAACTGCCACCACAACAAACAGAGCCAAAACAGAGCCATCAGAGGAATCAAATTACACATTTGAGAGCTACCGAAGGCAAAACCCATGCATATATGCATTAACAACTATCGCATCCGTTGCTACATCCCAAGTCGTCGAGCCCTGAACCTTTGCGATTTGTGATAGTGATTATCGCATCGGCATTTCAGAGTGGGTATCACAAGTGTGTAAGGCCCTGATCATATGTGACTTGCGATCATGGATAGCGATATCGCATCGGACCTGACCCTGTGTGACTTGCGATTTAGCGATATCGCATCGGACCTCCGCCAATGGAAACCCCCGATTGTGATAAGGTTGCGGACCCGGTAGCTATATTAACCTTTGTTTATTGTTATATCGCATCCAACGCATCAGGAGCGGAAGTCATGAAATTCCAAGTGGACCATTGCGATCGCCTATAGCGATTATCGCATCGGGAATTCGGAGCAAAGGGGACACAATGTTAAGCGTTCCTTTCCTTGCGATTGTCAATTGCGATAATGTTGGACCTGATGAGAATATCAACTGTAGTTTATATAATATCGCGTCCAGCAGGGGAATCGGCCATCGACAATCGACTGTGTCATGTGTGAACTTTCGAAAGCGGCAATTGTGATAAAAGGATGACGTGGCATAGGAAGCTAAAGCGAATGGAGAAGGGAAGCCAAAAGGTCGAGCGAGTGTTGAGGAAGCCGAAGCTCAAGCGAGCAAGGAGGAAGCCAAGGAGCTAGTGAGCAAGCGGAAACGAATGGACAAGGGCATGAGAATGTATAAAAACCTAAAAAAAGAGAGAACAAGAGGTGTGGTTGTGTTGAATACCCTGAGTATGAGATAGTGGAAGTAGTAGAGGCAAAAGGGGTAGCAGAAGTCGAATAGAGTGCAACAGCATACCAGTGTATACCAAAGTTGGGTTGGAGCCCAAGAGTTGGAGCCTCAGAATTGAACAAGATTGAAGTCATTGGGGGTAGGTGCTCCTACGTGCAGAACCACTGTAAAATAGAGTTGGCGCTCTAGAGGTTGGAGCCTCACTGAAGTCCAAGTTGGAGCTTGGCAACTAATTCACAATCATATTTATACTTATATTGTATTTATTTCATTGCACTGTCTTGAGTTTTAATAAAATCATTTATTCCGATTATTGATCTTTGTGTTCTGTGTATACATATACATATCTATATATGCTTTTGGAAATCACTAGAACAAAAAATAATAAATACTGATTCACCCCCCCTGTCAGTATTTCCAACGAATAAGTTAATTTTATTGTGTTCCCTCATAGTTGGGGAGCTTAAAAAGTTTATTCATTGTCAAGAATTCAAAATTTAAGCTTTGGTTAAACTCTCTTATATCATGATTGAAAAGTGATGCTTTGAGTTATGCATAGCAGAACAAGATAATTAAACCATTGGTAATCATGGTAAGGCATGACCAGCATACTAATGCAATATTAACTCTTGATAACAAGCAATGCATATATGAGAAGGATATGATTACTTTAGATTGTACATTGACAAGTGTGACTTACATGTAGGACTCATTATGGGGATACAATGAGTTGCATGGATGTGCTTTCATATGTGAAGGAATCATAAATTCTCACAACTAAATTATGATAAAATCAAAGAGAAACTTACCATGTATGAGGGAGAATCTGTGGTCTATTTGACACTGGTTAGATACCATATAGGTCAAATAAAAAATTATGTTTATTTTAAAAATCATTAAATAAAATTCTTAAAAGAGTATATCTATATATATATATATATATGAGAAAAGTGGAATTAATCAAGGTTTTAGATAGATATAATGCCGGGGAGGAAGAGAGACTCCCTAGAAAACTATATGGGAATGAGACAAATCTCTAGGAGGGAAAGAGTAATGCAAAGGAAAGACAAAATTGATGATCTCAATAAGTAATAATGATTGGTGGATTTATTTTTTTTCTAGGGAAAAGTATCATAATTTTCATTATCAAGGAAAATTACATGTTGTAAATGCCATAGGCATATGCAGAGCGAGTGACCGTAGTCATATGTAATTTGTTAAGATCTGAAGGAGTCTATACAAAAACCTAGAGGAAGGTATGCATCCTATATCTGATCATATACATTATATATACATTATATATACATAGTTTCAAAAAGTTTTCAAATTTTCACCCACGGTGATTACTGTTCTGTAGTCAATAGATAGAACTGAAAACAAGTTACGGCCTATCATCCCTCTATAGATCTTGATCGATATATGGTCTATGGAAGTAATGGTAGATCTGCTCTGGTCTGTGGTCACAGATCAACCATTCCCCTCTGTGATGGTGCATTGTCACTTTTGAAAGCTCATTCGAAAGTTCGTTGTGCTCCCTGTAGATATGAGCACATGAAATATGATCAAAATGAGTTTTTAAGAACAATGCATCATCTAATATGGTTCAGAGAGTATGAGCATGGCATGTAGAAGTGTATTTGAACTAGTTAATAACAATATTGGAGTCCCCAAAGACTTGTAAATTCCTACAGTTTTTGTTTAATGCAAAGTATAAGGGATGATGAAGTGTTAGGAGCTCCGCAAAATTATTTGTTCCACCCCCAACCTCATGCAAATATGGAAGATATGTGTCTTAGATATATATACGATAATGCCACAGTCACACCCTTGGTCTTGTGCAAAACTGTCGAAGTAGTCCCAAGGATGAAATTTGTCTATAACCTCTGGAATGATGGTATGAACCATGGAAACCAGTTTATCATATGGGATTCGAATGTAACTATTGCATAGGGATAATGAGTGGCCAAAATCATTTGCTTCCCATGAGAAATGTTGTTGTTCCTGCTCATCCATATGTGCCAACACACAATTAAAGGGAGATTTTGAGTTTTTGGATTAGGGGCTTTAGTCCACCAGTTGTTCTAGGCATTTAGTATATAATCACCAACCCATCCCTGAGATATATTTATAGTGTATGCATCACCTGCTCCTAGATCTACTTAGTTGTGGGGTAGGAGAGAAACATATGGTGATTTGATTTCTCCTCCCCACGCCATAACACACACGAGGAGCATCCCTAAAAAGAGTGTTTCCTGATATTTGTTCCAGATGGGGTCTTGTACATGATTATGTTCCACATTAGGAGACATGTTTGTAATGGGCCTTTCAACTTCCATAACTAACTCCACCAGCTTTATAATGAAATAGGCTTATGGCAAGCATGTATAATAGGGTAACCCTCCTTTGGTGTGTAAGTCCCCTTCTGAGCAAGGGCCCATATCATTTCATCATCAACATTCCTAACTCTCAAATAGGATTCTATTAAAGCTGCAACGTTTCTCCTCCACTCCATATGCCACTGTTTTGGTATATCAAGGGCCTCCTCTGATAGCCAATATTGCTGATATATGGTTGTATTTAATAAATCCCCAATTTGTGTAATGGTTGCCACTCCACTACGATTAAGGGAATAAATCAACCCAAGAGAGAGATTGTGTAAGTTGTCGCATCCAATCCATGGATCAGCTGCAATGTGTATAGACATGTCATTGCCAATATGCTAAGTAAGACCACTTCTTATAATGGGTAGGGTGTGTATGACAACTCTCCAATCACTAATATTCCTTTCCTGTTCCAAGCAGGTAACCTTATCTAGTCCATAACTCAACAAGGCTAGATATATTTATATGTAACCACCTCTATCCGAAGGCTTTTGTGCTTTAGGAAAAGCCATCCTAGATTGGCCGCAAGTGCTTATGTGAATGCAAAAATATTTTTGAGGTCCCAGCCTCCCAATTTTTTCGGGACTGCAATTCTGTTCCATTTGACCCATGCAAATTGTTTCCCATCCTTGTGTCCCTTCCATAAGAAATGGAAACATAATCACTGAATCCCGTGTAAGATAACTTGGCGAATCCACGCTACGGACATCTAGTAGACCAGGGTTGCTTCTAGAACAAATTTAATGAGCACCAGTCTACCAGCTTTGGATAGTAACTAATGGCTCCAATTGTTTAATATTTTTTCCACCGTGGCAACCAACTAGGTCCAATATGTAATTTTGTATCCATCTGCTTTAATCTTGAAGCCAGTGTACTTCAAACCATCCTCTAGTATTAGGATTTGGAAGGGGCAGCTGTGATATGCTTGATACGTCTCCTGTTGAGAGCAAGCTGATAAAGTAATAGTGGATTTGTGGCGGATTCAACGGTTATGATTTGTGGCAGATTAATCGGCTGCAAAATTCAAGCAAACCCACATCAAAATTTTCACCAACTTGTTGCGCGTGATTATTTGCAACGATAATTGCATAACTTAACGATAATGGACCTGTCATGATACCAACCATCAATATTAATCGAAATTAATATATGAATCCAATATAAACCATCTATATATAAGGATAAATTTATTTTATTTTTAAAAATTTAGGTAATTTTTCATGATTTTTGAGTAAATTTTGCTTATAATTTTTCAAGATTTTTGTGTAATATATGAATCCAATATAGAGTGGATTAATTTAATTTATTTTTTTAAAGTTTGGGTAATTTTTCAAGATTGTTGAGTAAATTTGAGTTGTGTAACTTATATAATTGGAATTATTAGTTTGACTAATGTGATATGTATATTATAAATGTTTCAAGCGCATTTAAACAATCTATTTATGCATTTAAAAATACATTTTAAATAACAAACAATTTAGATGTCATTAAAAATTCTATCATTGTCATCAAAATCAAAATATTCAATAGCTAAATTGTACCTATAAAAAAAACTTTTATAATGTTGGAAAACATTATAAGGAAAAATGCCAACAAAATAAATTAATGAATATTTTTTTTATTTTATGAAAGCTTTTTTATTAAGTGATATTAATTTTTCAAAATGAACTAAGATGATTTGAAAATATATATTATGTTTTTAATTTAGTGATATTGATGTTTCAACTTTAATAATCAAGGGTGAGAGAGGTGGTGGGGGTAGCATTGGTGGGGGTAGCATTGGAGGAAACAAAAACAATGGTGGTGGTGTGGTGGTGACGATTATGACAATGAAAACAATGATGAAAATGATGATGTTGCTACTAATGATGATGATGATGGCAATGAAAATAATGACGAGGAGGGGCAAGATGATGACAAAAATGATAATGATGATGAGGAGGAGGAATGATGACAATGATGATGATGATGACAATGAAGATGACAAAGGAGATGATGACGATGGTGGACGCGATGATGACGACCACAACGACGAAAATAATGATGATAATGACGGGGAGGATGATGATGAAAATGATTGTAATGCCCACTCCTTGATCTTATATGTGATGCTTAGATATTAGCATTGCTTTTGAAAGATTGATTGCTATGTTAATTTCTTATTAGTGTTAATAGTACATGTATGACGCATGTCCATACTACTAGCTACATACCCACATATTGCATAAATACGCAACTATTTCTATGGTATATGATTTGAACCTAATCGTAAATAGAGCTTATATTCAATTAATATTTATTCTTTAAGCTTTATTAATGATTAACCTATGTAGTTCTATGAATAGTCTTTAAGATTGATTAATGATAAATTGATGTTTTATACTTTTAAGAGTAACCTTATCATTAATTTAGTATTAAATTAAATTGGGCCCTCACATAACTTATTGATTTCGAATAGATCATTGATATTTCTTGGCTGTTTTAATGTGTATTAATTATTATTATTTAGGAGTTGTTGTCTTGTCTTATCCTATAAGGGGGGCACGCTAGACCCTAGCATTAATAGGGTTAAGTGGACCTTTAAGGTGACAAATGTTTCAGTTGGGGAGGTTTCTATAACTTGGTAGGTAAGCCATTAATGGGGGAGAATATTTTAGAGATTGGTAAAGGATAGATGAATAGGAGGCGGAGAATGGTGGAGGGATTTCAACTTTGGATTTTGGATTTTGGAGTTAGGGGGATAGGGAAAGGATTTGGGTTCTTGTAAGAGTTTTTGTGCTAAGGAGTTGTTACAATTTGTGGAGATTGAGGAAGGTGTCAAACACTAGGTGGTTGACACACACTACAAGATGCGGTTTTGGGGTTTCAACACAAAATTCTAGGGAACTTACAGAGGTCCCATAGGGCTAAGAAGTCATATAAGATGTTCCTAATTTGGCTAGGTAAAAAATTTACTTAGGTGGTTCAAGAGAATTTTAGGAGGAGGACACCTTCATAGTCTAGTTTCACATGTCAGCATGGTTCAATGTTGAAGGTATTTTCTAAGTTCATTCTCATGATTTGAACTAAGTTATGTTGTTATTTAATTTGTGCCTGTAATATGCTTAATTCATTATTTTATGGTGTCAAACAAAAACAAAAAAATACATGCATGGAAATGGTAAACGAAAAGGATAAACTAAATGTGTTTTTTGTTTAAATTCTAGGGCATCCTCTAAGCTAATAATTACATCTTATGATATTTATTAATCTTTCTCTTGTGATATTTTCTATCATAAATCAATTACACAGAGGAGCTCAACAACAAAACAAAAATTCCATAAGGATCAGAAAGAGACAACCAAACAAGAGTTTACCATTGGAAAACCCACACGGGGGGAAACCCAAAAACCTTTCCTTATAGAATCAAGTCAAAACGAGAGACATAAAAGTCATAGAAAAACTAATCATCAAGATGACTAGACCAATAGTCCACCAAGAGGCGAGGTAAAACATCCAAAACAATAGTAAGAAAGCTTGTTCAAAGGCTTAGTTGAAGTCTCTTTCTTCCACTTAAATTTTTTGACTTCTCCATAGAAATGCATCATAGAAAATTCATCCCAAGTTTGGTCACACATGGGAGTGGAAAAATATTCTTCTATGTTCGGCCTTCATCTTCTTGAATTCTTCATTTTAAGGGAGAAGAACATGCTTGATATGGTGAGATGTCAATTACACCATGAGGGAGATCAAGTGACCTTATATATATAATTTCTTTAGGGGTGGAATAGGTTCCTCTTTACGGTTGAGTCGAATTGATAGGGAGGAGGGCTAACTTGGTCTTCTTGTGGATCCATAAACCAAATTTTAAAATTAAAATTTTCCTTTTGAGAAGGTCATGAAGAACACACCTTCTAATATTTCTTTTGACAAATTCATAAATAATAAAAAGAAAATTACAGTATGAAGAACATGCTTTACATAGAAATATATTTATATGAGTACATAAATGATAATAATGATTATGAATACTAACCATAGCTATAAAATTCAACATTTTCTTCAAGGATATACATTTTTATATATTTTATCCAATATAAATTTGGTTATTGGGATCCAAAATTCTAAGCCCATCGTTGGAGGCCTCGCCCATGGTAGAGAGCCAAAATCCGAAATTTCGTCTGTAAAACTCACCAAAACAAATCCTTAACTGCCCTTAATCCACTTGTAATATTTCTTAGCTAAAATAAGGGAAGAAACAAAATTTGAGTTAAATGGTCATCATATATAGAAAAACAATTGTAACAAATATGACAATTATCGATACTTATTTATATGTCAATCTTCAATATGGATGGTTACAAATTTATTCTCAAAGATAATCGTGCATCATCAATTATCTCAAGGAATAAGTGCTCAAAGCATACTAACATGGAATAATCAGCCCGTGAGAAAATTACAAAGATCTAATATGAATGTGGTTGACTAAAAGGTTCCACCATTGTTGAGAATGAGATCATTTCATTTCAGAAATTGAGCACTTAGTGTCATTCTAGGGTAATAGACAACTATGTTTCTAGAAATGTAAAATGAGGAACAAGGGAAAGGGTAAGAGAAACAAGTGTGGAGTCATTTGTACTCTCGAGGCCAAAATTTAGTCATTTATGAGATTGTTAGAGTTTCCCATTTGGCTAAAATCCAATGTAGAGATTGGAAGTGTAAATATTTGGAGATGTTTGCAAATGTATTACATAAATATAAGCTTGAAATAAATTTGTGAGATTATGATATGTATTATTTAGAAGTCAAAAAGATTGAACGGTTGACTCTTAGATCATTACTATAAGTTGTGTTGCTATAAGTTATCATTTAGGCCTATGTTCACTAATTCTACAAGCCCTAGCTGAAAATAAACAATGTGCTTGTTAGTGTGAGGCTTCAAATCCATAGAGCAAGGGAAATTAATCCATGAAACACTAGGGGATTTTATATGAAGTGGAGAATACAAGATCATATGCATCATGGAGTGAGGGTTTGTAGACTTGCCACTATTTTCTATGTTGTAAATGTAGTCACCTATCAAAGATTGTAGCGGAAAATCAAAGGAAGGGTTGTTTACGAAAGGGGATATCAATGTTAGTCATAGACACAAGGGTTTATAGGAAGAACAAAAAATCTTTAAATTACCATTGCTTGGATTAGTACAAGGTTTCATTCCAGTATTAGCTTTATCCTTCACCTTTTTCTATGAATTTTTCTGAACATGGTATTGTAGGGTTTGGAAAAAAATGGATTTTTGTTATATATTGTTCTATTTTGGAATTGGAGAAATAAAATTCATTGGAAATGTTTTGAGTAAGAACTATACCATAGGAGTTATATATAAAGTTTTATTATTCTATGGAGTTAGTATGGAAGTATATTGGATTAGCTTTAGCAAACGAGATTGACATAAGATAATAACCTTGATAACCAATCATTTTTTTTCTATTGGATCATGTTTTGGGCATGTGATGTGGATAATGTTGTTGTACAACATTCAAATACTTCTTGTACTTGAATTTAAATGTTGTTCTATGGAAAGAGGTGCATGATCCGTTGCACTTGATACCTTAGATTTTTTTGGTCCGAGTTGTAAGTCCTAGCATTAGGAAGGTTTGATTCCCCATGTTTGTCATAAGCCTTGCTATTCAAGCATAATTTAATGTGTGGTAGCGAACGGAATAATATCTTTCATGCATAGGGAGGATGTAGGATGAAGTTGTGAAATGGACCATTTGAATAGGTACGAGGGTGGAAAGTATACTCATATGCCAGCTTAATATTTTTGGAGATGTTGAATCTTTGATTAAGAGGGGAATGTATGAGGTAATCTAAAAATGTGAGATAGTTGGTACCAATTTGTTGTTGAAAAATGTGTAACTAGGTTTGGTCTTCATAAGTATAAAATGTATTTTATTATTATTGTAAATTATGAAATGAGCGAAAATTATTATTATTTTGGAGCATGTGTATCATACTAAATGTCTTTTATTTTATGTGTGAAGCACCCAATGATTGCTTCTAGGGATTTTCCTATGTCAAGAATTCAAAATTGTCAATCTCATAAATTGAAGTCCCAAATAGGCACATTGTAACTTGCAAAGAAAATAGTTTTTTCTTTAAAATTGTCAAAATATCCTCGAAGACCAAGTTGGCCTAGAAGTTGTCAACTTGGCCTAAAGAAAAAGCCATGTCCACCCTTCAAAACCCTATAAATAGAAGAGGACTTGTCCTCCTCGAAGCACACTCACTCACAACTCATTCTAGCAAAGGAAGAGGAAGGAAGAAGGAATGAAGAAGAAGGAATATGAAGGAGATTTGTGTTTTGGTTATCTTCCTCTCACAAGTGCTAAAGATGACTAGGGTTTCTGCATCATACCTAGGGAATCCATCTACAAGATCATTCTTAGAGAAAAGGAGGAAAAGAGGTCAAGTGAAGGTCACCAAGGTTCACTCTCAAGCTCCAAAAGTTAGGGAAAGGCAAGCTAAGGTCAGGGGTGGGCTATAAAATAAGATCAAAATTCCAAGGTGTGGCAACAATAGTTGCAGGGAGGTTGAAATTTTAGATCTATGGTATGAGGCCAAAAAACTTGCAGCAAGAAGTCTAAAAGGTGCTACTCAAAGACATTTGACTATGTTTGACTAGATCGAATTTGGAACATCATCCAATGAGGTTAATCTTGGTATTGGAGGGTAATATTCTTAGAATTAAGTTCATGGAATTCACCAATTGAAGAATCTATAAGGAAGAGAAGAAATTTAAGGGTTTTCATCTCAAGAGGAGAGGTTTTGGCCATAACTTGCAACCTATATATTGTGTCATTGTTTTTCTTGTGTTTTGTTAATTTTTTGATGCTTCACACATATAAAAATAAGGAAAAAAATATAATAAGTAAAAAGCAATCACAAGAAGTTATCAAGTAAAGAGAATTAATCTTAATCATTTCCATATTGAATTCTCAACATGGTATCAGAGCTAAGGTTGGATAAGGGCATAATGAAGATATCCACTACATTGAAGAAGTTCATTAAGAAGTGTTGAAAGGCAGAAAGATATCTTAAAAAACTCATCAAGGAAGCATGGAGCCTCTTATTCTCTACAAAGAAGGAAGTAATCAAGGAAAAGGATAAAGGTCTCTTCTCAACACTCACTAACACATTCCAAGATGAGAGAATTTGGGAAATTGATAGTGATGCAACCAGGCACATGACAAGTCATCACAAACAATTGAAGGCTTTGTCAAAGGTAAAATAGTCTGATTTACTGGAACTTGGATATAACAAAATCTATCCCGTGAGAGGTATTGGATCAACCTCTATAGAGATGTAAAATGGAAGCAACGTTCACCTCAACAACATCCTATTTCTTCCAGGTTTGTATAAGAACTTACTTTCCATTTCAAGCCTAGAAGATAAGGCTGATAAAGTAGATTTCATTGATCGAAAAGTTGTAGCATGGAGTAAAAACTCAAGAATTTAGAATTCTAGAGTAATTGGCATTCGAGAAGGAAGACTTTACAGGTTGATATATCCTCTAGTACAAGATTTGATTCACATTAAAATTAGCCCATGTGAACTATGGAATTGAATATTTGGTCATCTACATTTCAAAATCCTTCCAAATCTAAGTTCCATATTATAGGGAATACATGCACTCAAAGAACATCATGAAGGAGTATGTAAGGGATGTGTATTAGGTAAGAATACTAAGAGACCATTTGGAAGCAGTGCTTCAAGGTCAAAAGAAATATTGGATCTCATTCACTCTAATGGATGTGACCCTATGACTCCTAAATCACTTGAAGGTCATCTATATTATGCCACATTTATAGATGATCATTCAAGAAAAACATAGGTTTACTTAATGGAAACCAAGGACAAAGTAATCACAAAATTTCAACACTTCAAAGCTAAAGTGGAGAACCTTACA
Source organism: Pinus taeda (assembly GCA_000404065.3). NCBI lineage: Eukaryota > Viridiplantae > Streptophyta > Pinopsida > Pinales > Pinaceae > Pinus > Pinus taeda. The sequence goes on from APFE030208514.1 coordinate 14,911, forward strand.
GAAAGAAGGATCAAGATACTGAGATTTGATAATGGAGGAGAGTATACATCCAAGGAGATTATAGCATTTTATAAGGAGTTTGGGATTGAGTTAGTGTTGATAGTCCCATATAATCCTCAACAAAGTGGAGTTGTAGAATGAAATAAATGATCCATTGAAGAAAGTGTAAAGGTGATGTTAAATGATCAATATCTACCAAAATTCTGTGGGGGGAAGCCACAAAGACAATAATATATATTCAAAATTGAATTCCCCACAGATCCCTCGACAACCAAGACTCTCGAACAAGTATTCACTAGGAAGAAACCTACTGTAGATCATATTTGAATGTTTTGGTGTCCTATATATATTTATATACCAAAGGGAAAAAGGAAGAAGATGGATCCATCAGGTTACAAAATTTGAAGACTTCAAAGCTAAAGTGGAGAACCTTATAGAAATAAGGATCAAGATACTGAGATCCCATAATGGAGGAGAGTATACATCAATGAGTCTTGAGGATCTTACATATCCTTATCCACAAGATATTACCTTTTTATATATGATGAGCCTTTTCCTGGATGACTTCTTCATTTTGTATTCCAATGAGGTTCTCAAGATTTATATCGTTTAGGGTTGACTATTAGACATCATTCATGTTTCCTATCGTGATGTCACAAGCCCTTATGTTATGAACCAGCTCAAGACAAGATAGAAAAGATAGATCAACGCCTTAGAATTCAGCCTCTTCGAGCTGGCAGCCTTATTAACATTACATAAATGAACAATTCTTGGATGATACAAATGACAAAACCTCCTTTCTATATATAGGAGTCTAAGGAGTCACAATATAACCCAGCCGACCTAACAATAATAATATAAAGCCACAAAAATAATAATAGAGGGATTCTATGGGGCACAGTAATAACAATATGGGGACAATAGGGGCACAACAATATTAATAAGGGGTACAACTACAATAGTAATGGGGTAATCACTAGTATTATAGGGACCCAACATGCCCTCTCCTTCAAAAACGTGTTGTCCTCAAAGCTTGAGTAGTTCTGGATGCTTCTGTATAAAATTCTCATCCTCCCATGTGGAATCTTCAGCAGATAAGTTCTTCCACTTGATAACATACTCCGAAATTGATCGATTTCGTAGCTGTCGAGATCTTGTTTCTGTGACTGCTTCCGGTTCCAATATAATTTTTCCTTCCTCATCAAGTTCTGGCAATATTGTTTGAACTGGGAGCCTGTCGCCTATAACCTTCTTTAAACATGAAACATGGAAAACTGGTGCAATCGAGAAGCTGCAGGAAGCTCCAATTTGTATGCCATAGTACCAATCTTTTGCAACACCTTGTACGGACCATAAAACTTTGGTGATAATTTATTATCCTTCTTAGCTTGCTTGAGGGACATTTGCTTATATGGTTGTAGCCGTAGGAATACCCAATCATCTAAATCAAAACTTCTTTCACTGTGATGTTGATCTACCTGTTGTTTCATTCTATTCTGTGCCAACATGAGGTTATCCTTT
>APFE030208516.1:0-22902 GCA_000404065.3 Pinus taeda
ACCATAGTTCAGATACTAGTCATGAACAGGTTTCAGAATCAGAACATGAACAGGGTTCAGGTTTATATCATGAACAGGTCTCAGATACTGATCGGCAAGAAGTTCCTACAGGTGGTAGTCAGTCAATCGAGGAAGCGCCAGAAACATCCTTAAGGAGGTCAACAAGAATCAAACGGCCACCAAGAAGGTATGATGATTATGTCACTTCTGTTGCATTTACTGCTAATGACAATGAACTTCTGTGCTATCAGGAAGCAATAGAAGGTTCGAAAAGTGACAAGTGGAAAGCAACCATGAAGCATGAAATGATGGCCTTAAGTAAGAACGGCACATGGGATCTGGTTGAGCTCCCGAAAGGAAGGAAAACTGTGGGGTGTAAATGGGTTTTCAAGCTGAAACGGGGTGTGGATGATACGGAAGACGGGTACAAAGCACGACTGGTTGCAAAAGGGTTTTCTCAGAAAGCCGGTATTGACTTTCATGAGATTTTTTCGCCAGTGGTTAAAATTGTTTCAATTAGAATAGTGTTAGCTTTAGTGGCTTTGCTTGATTTAGAGTTGCAGCAGTTAGATGTTAAGACTACATTTCTACATGGTGATTTAGATGAGGAAATATATATGGAACAACCGAAAGGGTTTGTTTAGCATCGCAATGAGAAATTTGTCTGCAGGCTCAAGAAGTCATTATATGGCCTGAAGCAGTCGCCTCGGCAGTGGTATAAGAAGTTTGATTCTTTCATGTTGAGTCAGAAATATGTTAGAAGTGAATATGATCATTGTGTTTATTTTAAACATTTGAATAATGGCATATTCATTATCTTGGTATTGTATGTTGACGATATGCTTTTAGCAAGCAAAAGCATAGAAGAAATCAACAGGTTGAAGGCTCAGATAGCAAGGACATTTGATATGAAAGATCTAGGAGCAGCAAGATAGATTTTGGGCATGGAGATTTTCAGAGACCGGAGCAATGGTAAGCTATGGATATCACAACAAAAGTATATTGAGAAAATACTTTTGAGGTTTGGTATGGATAATGTGAAGTCTGTTTCAGTCCCTTTAGCTTCCCATTTTAAGCTTTCTTCGAGTTTATGTCCTAATACAAATGAAGAAAAGGAGTATATGTCTCGAATTCCATATGCCAATGTAGTAGGGTGTTTAATGTATGCGATGGTTTGTACTCGACTAGATATTTCACATGCAGCTGGGGTTGTCAGCAGGTACATGGAAAATCCAGGTAAAGAACACTGGTCAGCAGTGAAATGGGTTCTTCGATACTTGAGAGGCACAAGTAGTTATTGTATTTCTTACAATAAGAATAGTGAATTTGTTTGCGGATATGTTGATTTTGATTCTGCAGGTGATTTGGATAAGAGAAGGTCAACTTTAGGGTACGTCTTTACTCTTGCAGGTGGAGCTATCAGCTGGATGTCAAAGCTACAGAACATTGTTGCTTTTTCCACTACTGAAGCAGAATACATTGCTGCTTCTCATGCTTGCAAAGAGGCGGTTTGGTTGAAAGGTTTGCTTGGTGAGTTTGGTAGGTTACACGACAACATCAGGTTACTTTGTGATAGTCAAAGTGCAATACATTCGGCTAAGAATCCGGCCTATCATATAAATCAAAGATATTCCCAAATTAAGTACATTTTGTAAGACAGGTTATCACTGAAAGGGGAGTCTCTCTTGAAAAGGTGCATACAAAGGAGAACTGTGCAAACATGTTCACGAAACCAGTTTTGTTGCAGAAGCTACGCTGGTGTTTGGCTCCTCTTGGCTTGCAGAAAAGATAAAATAATAATAACAGGGCATCAGGCGAATTGTTGTCAAGGTGGAGATTGTTGAGATTTTCTGTTTGTAGCAAAATAGGAAAAATCTCAGCTGATCACAACAATATGAATCCAGTTCCTAGATTAGCTCCAGGTTGTTGGGAGGGAGTTAATGCCTCCTATATCTGATGTGAGTGAGTTAATGAGGCTATTAGATTCTCTATGCTATATAACAGACAACCATTTAGATGGTTTGCTAAGAGAGGGAGAGGTTTTTGTGAGGATTTCTTGATGTAATCTCCAATTTGATTAATAAATTCCTGATGCCTATGTTTGGTGGAGGTAGCCCAGATTGGTTAGGTGAACCACGTTAAACTCTTGTGTTTATGTGCTTGATATTCTGCTGTGTGTTTATTTAATTTTGTTGTGCATCTGTACCAACAAGATATGCTATGGCAATGAATTTGCACCATAAATCATCTTGGTAGTGTTTTCCAGTAATGATGGAAGAATTTATTTCAATTGATATATAACTTGAAATTTGTAATTATACTACGTGTTGTTTAATAAAATTGTTCCTTTAAAGTTGACTCACAATCTTCTTTGAACCAATTGGTATTATTTATCTTCCAACAAGTATACTCTATGGATCCATACCTTCTATATCTAAAAGGCATGCTCTATCTTCAAAGAATTATTTCTTTATTTCTATTTTTATATAGCATATACAAAAATAGAAATTCAATATATATTCTATTTTAACCCATTAAAAACAATAAAATATTACTTTACTTATAAAAAAATTATTATAATTAATAAAATCTACGAATTTGTAAAAATGTAATAATTTCCAATTTTAATTACAAATTGGACATTCATCTCTATAGTTTTTATATATTTCACTTTCTTATGTAAAACCCATATCTTAATCCATAGCCTTGATTTAAATATTGTAGATTTGCATTCATAGTTTAGATTTTTTTATGATTCCTATTTCTTATTTGAAACACTATTAAGTATATTAATTGAAAACCTCACGGGCTTTAGAATAACGAGTGCATTGTTAAAAAAAAATCCATGGAAATTTTATATAGCTAGTCTAGGTGCCAAATCCAAAAATAATTATTAAGAAATTTAAATTAATTATTTTTTAAGAAATTTAAATCAATTAAATTTTATTAAGTATATTAATTCAACTCACGCGGCTTCAGAATAACGGGCACTGTTAAAAATTCCATGAAATTTTATAATAGCTATCTAGCTGCCCAACCAAAAAACTACGATAAAAATTTAAATAAATTTAACTCTTTTCAGGTTGTTGTGAATATGTTTATTAATAATAGATTAAAATAATATTAGAAATATTTTATGTTTATACATTAATTAATTTATAATTTTAGTATAAGATTTAAATTTAATTTTGGATCTATTAAATGTCAGAAAAAATAAAAATTATTAGATGCAAATGTTTCTGACATAAATTTAAAGTTGTGTATTTCAAAAAGATGATTTCTCTTTCTACTTTATTTGAATAACATTCAATAAAAAATTTTAACATATTTTTTTTTATTAATAAATATATATATATATATATATATATATATATTTAAGTAAATGTTTTTATTTTGTTATTTTATATACAATATATATATGATTCGATATGAAAATATATTATGCTAATAAGCGATAAATATATATAATATAACAAATTAATAATAAAAACTATTTACACTAACCATTGAAAGTAACATATTTGAATAAATTCCAAATTAATTTAAGAATCAATAATAAAATAATTTTATTTAAAATTTAAAATTTAAAAGTTTTAGTGAATTCTTCACATTCATAAAACACTTTTCAAAATTCCTCAATCTCTTCCCAACAAAGATATTAATATATAAGATTGCATCCTTTTACTCTTTTCTAGATAACCTAGATTCATATATGCCACTCTAATAATAACTTTTATAGATAAATTTTTAAAAACAATATCATTTACTTAAAATTATTTAAATTACTAAATATATGTGTATGCATGATTCTTTCCATTAATAAACTTACACAACTCACTTAAATATATATATTTATTAAATATTCACTTACTTGGCACAGATAAAATTTATTAAGCATATGCTTATTAAATAGTTAATTACTAAATGTGTAATGAATTAAACACTCAAATAATACATTAATATAATGGTATTAATGTTAGCCCTTGAGTGAATTTAATGTTTAATAGTATGCGTTTCCTTCTAAAAGGTTTCAAGTTCAAAACTGGAGGGCTAGTGTATGTATGCATCTAATGTTTAAGAGTATGTGTTTCTTTCTAAAAGGTTACATGTTCGAAACTGGAGACTTAGAGTATGTATGCCTTCTTAGACTTAGTAGTAAAATGGCTATGCAGAAGTAAATCCCTTGTCCCACAAACAAAAAAGTCTCATACACTAATTGGATAATAATAATAGTCAAAAATAAATTAATACCTGTAACACTACATACTTTTGGCAAAAAACTGTAAATATATAAAAAAAAATCACATAATATCCTATTCTTATTCCTTATTATAATATTCTTATTTAAATTATATACAAATATAGTATTTTACAAAATTTATTATTAAACTAATCACATTAAATGCATGGAGTAACTATCCCCCGATCTCCAACCCATATCGTAATAATAAAACTTCAATTCATAACGTATATCAAATCACTAACTAATTAATTAAATTAATATTAATTAATAATATATATATATATATATATATTAAATATATTACAATCAACAAGTCAGATCATACATTTTCTATAATATTCCTACCTCAGGACTGGAAATTACCATTAAGTATCATCACAGCCAATATTCCTAAATTATACTCATCTTAGGTCCTAAAAAAAATATGATTTAAATCATAATAATTCATATTTATATATATTTATATTTAATATAACATAAATAATATAAAAAACTATAATTTATTTATTTTAAATATTTGTATTTATTAAAATAAATAAATATTTATAAATATAAATATTTAATAATTTTTAATTGAAAATAAAATTTTCTGTAAAATATAATATTTAAACCTACTTCACAAGTGATTAGTAATCCAATCAAAACAAACCAGAAGCGCTACACTAAACGAAAAAGGAAGAGTTAAACCAAGAAGAACACAAGAAAATCCGAAGACAGTATTACTAGATGGTATCAAGATCACATGTTGCATACACGTGAATCATATCCTTCGACAAGTTGCATCAACTCAGAGTTAAGCGAAACTGACTTAATTTGATAATAAATAATTACAACCTAAAGTCTAAGTCAAGTCTATATAAGGGCACAAAAGTGGGGCATTACATACTCTATATTTTGCTCACTTATATGGTTGTAAAATATTCTTTTATAACGTTTAGGTAATAACAACTCCAAAACCAAAGCATAAGGGTTATCTAATATTAGGAATGTGTTAACTGGTAATATTTTTCAATTTTATGTAGAATTTAAAAATTGGGTTATTTTAATTAGTTTTTTCATTTTTATTTATTTTAATAATTTATTTTAATTTTTCTATTGTAAATTTTATATAAGTAAAGACATAAATACATGTTTTATATAGTATAGATTGTGATATGGCTTGTATCGTTGATTTGATTTATTAATATATTTCATGGATTAATAACTTAGTTTATATTTTTTATATTTCATTATATATGTAAAAGCAAAAAATGGAATATAAGAAATTTAAAATTAGATTTATACAAAAAGTTATTTTGGAGAAGTGTGATGGGTGAAAATTTCAACTCAAAATTGTTTGTTTGAATCTATATTAATATATGAAAATTAGAAATTACAAAGGGTTTAATTAGAGTTTTTATTCTTATGAAAATTACAAATTACATAGAGTCTAATTAGAGTTTCTATTCTTGCATAAAAACTCAATGACTATGAGGGTGAATGTTTCATCTGATATCCTTTTTGTTTATTCCTTGACTAAATAATTGTTGGTGTTGGTCTTCCTAAATCTCTATTTTTCTTCATTTTTTTCTTTGCAATTTAGTGTGTTTGAATGGACTAGTTGACACTATATTTCCCTTGATATAAAACTATTTCAAATAAGTTACTAATACTAAGGTGGAGAGAACCAACTAACTAAATGACCCTTCATTTTGTTGATTATTTATTTATCTCCATTCCTTTAAAAGGAAAAATAACCCTTAATAATAAGTGACAAGAGTTTATGAGGCTATAACTATCCGTAGCCAAGTAGAATTGAAATGGACACTACAATGTTCCTTGCAATCTAGGTGATCTGAAATCGATCATAAACTAAAATTGGAGTAGAATGGATTAATTGCCAATAGTGAATTGATCGTTAACCTTAAGTGCTGAATGTGGAAGATTGAAGGAAAATAGTTGATTTTAAGACTTAATCAATAACATAAGAAACATAATTAAGCTTGAATTTGCAGTAAAAAGAGAGATAGAAGATACCAAACATTGATTATGGATACTGTCCCTAATGGAATACATCTATGGGTCCGCTTTCAAGATGGGCGTCCGCTTTATTAGGATTGATCGAAAGAGGTCTTTTACACAGAAAAACACCAGATTGAATGTGCATGTAGGTATTTATGGTCTCTATCAATAAAAATCTCTCTCTCCTAGCTTTCCAACCCCTGTCTTAGTTCCCAATTCCGCCTCCAGACAGCCAAGATACATTGAAATCAATAACTGCCTCTCTAGCTCAGAATCTGCTTACAAAACTCAAAATCACTCTAATGCCTTTTACATGAGAAAAGTGATGAATTTATAACCCCCTAGGTTCATTCGAGGCTGTGATGGCTAATCTTGGCATGAATGACTGCATTAAAGGTTGAATGTGCTCGGTCTTGTCATAGGAGGACACCTTGGGCAAGTGGTTACATGGTGGCTTGATTATATTTTATGCAAAAACAATAAAAAAAACCCAAAATACACCTTAGGATAACCCTGAACCCACTTGGTATTAAAAATTAGTGCGGAGAAGCTTAATTGTTGGCATGTGAATGTCGCGATATAACCGCAGGCTGCCACCTCCGTAGTCATCCTCCAGTGGTTCTAGCCAATGGTGCAACCTCGATTGTTTCATGTGACAACCTAACCTCCGACGGTTGTGTCTTACCTGGCATTTTTACCCCCGATGGTTATCATCCTCTGTTGTGGTTAAGGCTTCATTCCACAATTACTCCTTGGACTATTCACATACTACTGGTTCCGCTGCGATTTAGAGCCCGCAGTTAAGTACTGTGGGTTGTATGGTTTATATTGCATAGTTTAATGCATAGTCTAAATGTATTTGCAAAGGTTTTAGTGCTTAGGTTCTACCATTAGGGTTTTACATTAGATTTAGGCCTGTTACTTATATTCTAGGGTTTAGCACCTAGGTTTTAGGACTTAGGTTTGAATCCTTTTTCATCACCTTATATAAAAGAAACCATTACAAATTATATTGTCACCAATGTGACAATCAATCATCAAACACCAGTGATCAAACAATTTGGACCACATCTACCATGACTTTATAACCAACACTAGAAGAACTGAAGACAACACCAGACACTCAAGAACACTGGCAAAGCTGACGAAGCTGAAGATGACCTGAACTCTCTGGATACACTTGATATTAGGTGAGGGTATAGTTCCCTCACCCTTATGATCTACATCCACCTTACCTTGCTCGGATTCATGCCCTTGAATCCCACTCAAAAATATTCAACATCTCCATGCCTTGAAGATCGAATATTCTTGTCTAAGATGATATCTTCCTGCAACTAATTCATATACTCAGGTGCCAAATCATCAATAGTCAGAATTTGTGCATCTTCCTCGGGATCCATGATCATCGGAGGTTCATACAACTTTAGATTTTCCACATTTAGAACTAATTAAATACGGATGTAAGGAGGTAAATATAAACAAGATGCATTATTTCCAACCTTTTCCACAATCTTGAAAGGACCATACCTGATGGGTTTCGGTTTCTTACCTTCTCCTTTCAACCTGTCTTTATTGATATACAACCATACCTAATCGTCGACCTAAAAATGATGATCGACTCGATGCTTGTCATGGCACATTTTGTACTTGGCCTGACTCTTCTCTAACTGATCTTGCACTGCCTCATGTATCTGTTGTATCCGTTGAATGAACTTAACTACTTTGTTTGCATCATCATGTTCACGCACTTTATCCTCTTCATTGAACATGAAATCCATCGGTGACTTTGGTAGATACCCAAGACATGTTTTGAATGGCGATCTATTAGTCGAAGAATGTAAGGCTCGATTATAAGAATGTTGCACATAAGGTAAAGATTCTTCCCACAACTTAGGATGTTTAATGCAGTAACCTCAGAGAATATGTATGATGATTATGTTCACCACTTTTGTTTGTCTGTCGGTCTGTGGATGAAAGTCGTGTTGTTCTTCAGATTTGTGTCTATGACTCCCCACAAAGTGGACCAAAACTCTCCTACAAAATGAGTGTCTCAATCATAAATAATGGAAGTAAGTAACCCAAAATGAACCCATACATGTTCGAAGAACATCTTTGCAGTCTATTTAGCAATCACTTACTTTTTACATGGAACGAGAATGCACATCTTGTTGAATCTGTCAACCACAACATACATGTAATCATGCCGTCTCCTGGACATAGGAAATCCTCCTACAAAATCCATGGAAATGATGTCCCAGGTCACAAAGGAATTGGAAGTGGCATGTACAAATCAATCTTACGATTGCTTGGCTTGTTGGAAGAACACATCACACATCCTTTAATGTACTTAACAATTGTTTCATACATACAAGGCAAGTAAAAATACCTTTGAATTTGTGCCATTGTTTTTCTTACTCCAAAACATCCTGAAATGTGGGAAGAATGTGCTTCCCAAATGACATGCACTCTTTCTGTCTATGGTATGCACAACTTACCCAGATGATATAACAACCTGTCATGGATACGATAATTTATTTCTTCCAATCGCGGACCATGAGTTAGTGATTCATAAATATCTTTGAAATCAACATCTGTGCTATATTGTTCTATATAGCTTTCATGTTTTAAAGAACTATTTTGCAGCACTATTGAAGCATTCAAAGATGGTCTAGACAACATATCAGCTAATTTGTTTGTGACACCTTTCTTGTACTTAATTACTAAGTGAAATTCTTGAAGAAATCCCATCCATCTGTAATGACGAGATTGTTTCATCTTTGCTTTAGTCTGAAGGTACCAAAGCGATTGATGATCTGTTTGAATCATTGTTTCCTTACCCATTAAATAATGTTTCCACTTCTTAACACTTTCAACTAAAGCAAACAATTATTTATCATATGTCGGATAATTCATTACTTCCTTAGAAAATGTTCAAGAATGAAAACAAATTGGTTTCCCTTTTTGAAGTAATACTGTACCCATTCCATAACCACTAGCATCTACTTCAATTTCGAAAGGCTGTTGAAGATCTGGTAAAGCTAAGATTGGTGTTGTGACAATTTTTTGCTTAAGTGTATCAAAATCTTTTTGTTTTCTTCCTCCCCACTAAAAGGGAACTTTAGAACCCATCGAAGCATGTAACGGTGATGAAATCAAAGAAAATTGAGCAATAAATTTCCTCCAATAATGAATTGCACCTATAAAACTTCTAAATTTAGTCACATTTTGTGGTCTTGGCCACTTACCAATCACATCTATTTTAGCTGGATCTATTTTCAAACTTCCACATCCAACTATGTAACCAAGATAATTCAGTGAAGTTTTCCCAAACTCACATTTGAAAAGTTTAAGGTACAATTTTTCCCTCTTCAACACTTCAAACAGCTTCTTAACATGCCTAACATGATCTTCCATATTGGAACTGAAAATCACAATATCATCAAAGTAGATTATGACAAATTTATCAATGTATGGGTGGAATTGTTATAGATCCATTTGGGCACATCAACCCTGAATTACAGATCAGTACTGTTAGGGCCCATCAAACCCTAATTCAATTGTTATATGCCCTAATGAGGTCAACCATAAAAAATTCCTTCTTCCCAAGAGATTCCATGACTAAAACCATCCAAAAACTACCTCTAAGAAGATCAGCGAAGGTAGGACTTGATCAGGGTGCATTGTAGTACAGCCCAGTACACTACCAGGGTGCATTGTAGCACACTTGAGCCCTCTTTGGCTTGTGCTGGGCGTATTTGAGTGAAATATGCATTGGGGTTTGGAATATTCGTATCCATAGGATGCCTCTAGAAGTTTCCTAAGGTTATCCACTCCTTTGCGCTCGAAATTGGATGAGGGAGGGAGTTAAGGAACATCAATCCCTTTATCCCTTCATCCATGGAACTAAATCCTAAGTTTGGGAGGGCATTCATTATCACCATTTATGGCATAACTTCCTTCATTCACCTATAATAAGACCACTCATTTAAGTGATCAGGGGCTGGAAATCATTGAATTATAGGGAGATGTTGTTATTATGAGACTTGAGTTGGTTTCAAGTATTGTAATGATGTCAAAATGTCTTGCTTGTTATGAGGAGAGTATGGGATTGAACTCGAGGAGTAGCATTGAATCAAGCAAATTGGGTTGTAACTCTTCCTTTTACTAATAAAGTGTTCAAAGATTTTTTCATATGTTTGTATTGTTTATTGATGCTTTCATATGTATATTATGCACTTGATTCGATTTTATTTTTAATCAATAGATCATTATCATATGATTTGATCGGTTTTTGTCTTCTGCCTATGTGCAGGTACTTTTCAAGCGGATTAAGTACGAAAAGGAGAGATAGAATTGGTCAAGGGAGATAAGGAGTAAGTGAAAGCTTTAGGTAGGCTTCTTTACTGTTTTATTTAATCTATTGGTTATATAAAAAGTAGAGAATGCTTTGCACTATTGTTTTAGACTTAGCTACTAGTCTAGGGGTTTAGGTGTTTATCCAAAGACACTAAAACTTCCGAAAATAGGGATACATCATTCATAACCCACATGAAAGTTGTTGGCACATTACACAAACCAAAAGGCATTACTAACCATTAAAATAGTCCCTCCCTAGTTTTGAATGTAGTTTTCCAGATGTCATTTTCTTCTATGCCAATTTGATGATACCCACTTCTTAAATATAACTTAGTGAAATAAACAACATTTTTCAGTTGATCAAGTAAATCATCTATCCTAGGAAGAGGATATTTATCTTTTGTTGTGATTTTGTTTAAGGCCCTAAAGTCAACACACATTCTCCATGTCCGGTCTTTCTTAGGAGCCAAAATTATGGGTGAGCCACATGGAGATGAACTGGGTTGAATAAAACTGTTTTCAATCAATTCCTGGATTTTGTTTCTTTATTTCTTCGTTTTCTATAACTGACATGCGATATATTCTGATATTAGGAAGAGGGGCATCAGACATCAATTGTATCTCATGTTGTAATTCTCTCTTAGGAGGAAGATGTTTTGGTTCTTTAAATATACTTGGAAAAGGTTCTACCACTTTAACCAAACTATCTTTAAACTGAGAATCTGTTGAAGCCCCGAAAATTGGGTCGACAACAAGGGGGATACCCACCCAGTCTGGACCTTCGTTGGCAGCTCCTTATCTGTTTGGTATAGCGGGTCCGACTGGGGATAATGGAACCAATTTCCCAATCTAAGGGTGTGTGTGTGTGTGTAGAGTTGGATGAAGCTGATCTAATAGTACTTAAAGCTAATTTAATTTAGATTCTTAAACTAACTCTATGCTATTGTAATCTAATGAGAAACAACACATCTAGTCTACGCTAACCCGAGGTGTATATCTTCTATTATGTGATCTAAAGAGATTTCAAACAATAACTGGTAATAAAGATCATTCAGCTATCATAAGAATAGAAATCAATTAAGATAAACCACTTTGCATAAGAAGTTAGGCAAAACAGATGTGAACAACATATCGCATAATAAGTTATTCATATATTAGACATAAATAAATGACTCCACCGTACAAAAGTGCCAAATGGTAACTCATACATTCATGCAATAACATATAAACAACTGAAAACTGTATATCACTTTAAGAATATAAGCAGAAATGGCCAAGAGATAAAAGTACCAATTTATGACTAATCCTACTCATAAACTTCAAGCAAAAACGATTTATCTCTACTTGTTCTAACATCTACTAAGAGTACAAAAGTGCAACATCAGTAGCAGACATCAAATGCAAACATTAATAAATCTCGATCCATCCATTCATCAAAACCTCCTCTGAGGGTGCAGAAGTGCATATTCCGAGGACAAGTTTTTGACAAATTTCTGGACCCTTCTCTAAATGCATGAGAAAGGTTAAAATACTACTTCCTAATTCTAATAATAGTGTCTTTACAAAATTTAGGATGCGGTTTTCAAATGACCGTCCTTTTTCTAATCTAATAAAAAGAAAAAAGAAATTTCTAAAATAAGGCTACTTCTGAACTTGGTCCTTAAAACTGCAAGTGTTCATCATGGGCTTGAGAAGAGTCAGCTGGCTGACTTCTGTGCTGATCTGGGCTGCGAAAACAGAATCTATGAGAGCTAGCACTATTTTTTCGGCTGCGTTTATGATGCATTTAACAGTCATCCATTGATTGTGTGGCTTGACCAAGTATGCCCAGTAACACTCCCAATTTAACCTGTTCAATGCCTGGATCGCTTTTCCCTTTTCCTACGCCTTCTACTTCCATTCTGCTTCCAGTCATAGTTTATTTGGTAGGTACCCCGCGGTGGTCTCTTCGATTAAGTTGGCTTTGTGTAAATTCTCATTTACACAGTCGATAAGAATGTTTGCTTGCATGGCCGCTGTCTCCGTTGCTTGTTCCGCCTGCCTGATTTGACTGTCCCATTTATTAAAGAGAAATTCCTTATGACTCTCGTTTATTCTGGGTGCACTTGCTCTTTTCCTTTCCTCTTCGTCCTGCCAAGCTAAGTATTCCATATCCATAACATATGCGGACAGATAAAAAGGAGGGTAGGTCCTTTGAGACAAGGATCTTTTAGATCGGTAATTCATAACAGCCGTGTAAAGATTCTCAGAAAATATCTTGGCCCAATCCATAATATCGGCATTCGTGGTAGCATTGTTTTTGTCCTTTTTGAGTGGCTCCTCTTTTCTGGACCAATCTTTGGTGGTCTCTGCTAGGTTTGGGTTCTCTGCCGCAAATTTCTTGACGAATTGTGCATTGTAAATCGCCTGCGGTTCAGGAAGATGATACATAAGCTTTAAATCCTACGTGGCGAATGATACTATGAGCCCATGTCCTTGAACCTCGAATTTTCTGTTGTTCATCTCTGCATTGTCAAGTATCCACTTGATCATATCTTTATATGGTAAAATTTTGCGCCTTGCTGCTATCCAGTGAAGAAATGAACATGCTAGCTCTTCTAAGGACACCTCAGAAGAGCGTTGTGAGCCCGCGACAATATCAACCTTCATTACTCTAGGATTTTCTTCTTCCAGCAGCCTGTACATGCTTTCCCATGTCGATATTCCTGCGTCTCTGTTGCAGGCAGTGTCTGTTTACAAAGGCGCCATCTCCTTCGTCTTTTCCTTCGCCTCAGAGCCTTGAGCTTTATTTTTCTTTCCCATTTTCTCCTGCGTTTGGCTTTGAATCGTCTTAGCTCTTCGTTCCTGTAGATTACGAGTGAAGTGGAAATGACTGATAAAGAAAGGTGATGGGAGAGCTTTAAATGCAACAGATATATCAAATATGCCACTTTACGTGAAGTAATTCTTTACAAAAGCACGCGTCTTCATTCCATTTAATAATTGACAACTAATTCGTTTACTATCATTAAAAGTGCATGATCTTGAGTCAGATTATGGTAAGTGGCTTTTCTTTGAATGGCTTGCCCGAAGGATTCATGATCAAGTGATTTATGATTTGCTATCACGCCATCACAAATCGCAAGATCGCAGATTGCACCATCGCAACGATCGCAACATTGCAGCGATCGCAACATCACAGGTCGCAGAAGTTTAATGTTTGCCAAATCTTGCCAGTTCATTTCTGTGATATGCGATCTTGCGATCATTGTTATCGCAGATCGGTAAATCTTGAAGTTTTTTCCTTATGAGTATTACTTCATTGCGATGCGATGTTATGCTTAACACGAGGGTCTTGCGCATACTGATATTATAGAGAAATGGAGGCATTTCCTGTCTTTCTTGCAACGTGGTTTTAAAGATATTTCCCTTATCGTAGAATTAGGTTAAAAATATTCAAAAGACCTTTCTAAGCTTACGATGGTAACCTTATAATGAAGAAAGGAAAAACTTGTTTTTTTCTTAAAAATTTAACTACGGGTCCACATTCATTTAGTATTTTGGACAACACTTAAATGAACAAGGGGGGGTTGTTGCTGGCCACAACAATTGGCGATTCACTTGGGAGAACCAGTTATCTCTGATCTTCTATTGGCGTTTTTCAAACTTCTGAAACAAAACATTTTCTCAGAAAAATTAAACTTTATTATAAAGAGATAAAACATATTATACTTCAAACTGTCAATGATATTTCGTTTCAACCTCTTTCTATTTTAATTACTTGTATTCTTAGCTTGTCTTTGCATTTACATCAGCCATTACTTGGTCTTGTAATAAAATTTAAAATAAATCCTTCCCTGTGTAGCAGTCTTTTAAATATGCTTCTTTGTTGTAGGTAGAGCCTGTGCTGCCAGCAGGCGTCCATAGCCTCGACAGGGTTACCTATTACCCAGTAATGATCCTTTATCCTGCTTAAGGTTATTTACAACCTTTCAGAGAAAAACCCATTTTGACACTTTTTTCTTTTTCATTCTCTAAAGAACAATGTCTTTGGTGGCCAAATTATGACACAGTCATTCACGTTGATTTACACTTGGCTGAACAAGTGGCTCGTGATGAGACCCCTGTCTTTTGATTGTTACAATCTTGATCGTGGCCCTAATTTTGGTGGACGTATTGGCAAAGTCAGCAGTTATAATTCTTGACATGATAGCCGGATCGTGGATGAGACCTCTTATTCTTTGAGATATAGTGTTTTCTCGGATTGTTTCTCTGATGCTGCGATTTCCCTTAGCAGGGAGACAGTCAATTTTTCCTTAGAAAGTTCTGGCACAATAATAGAGCTTCTTTGGAAATGTCTGTTTCCACAGGAACCTTATTTTGTTAATTGACGCCTCATTGTACTGACGTAAAACAAATCCTTCCTAAGATTTCTTTCTTCAAAATTTCTTGGAGTTGAAACTAGTATCATATCTGGGTTAAAGTTCTATGATAAAAAAGATAAGTTTCCAAAAGATTGCTATTTAAGAAGCAAAAAGTTCAAAATCTTGATAGAGAAAAGGTGTCTTTAGTAAATGTCAAATGTTGTTAACCAAAGCAAATTTTATTATGGAGAAAAAATATTTAACGAAATGAGAGGTAGATATTCCCTAGGGCTATGTACGGAATAGGGATAATCTCTTCTCTTATTTTTCCTACCAATTATTAAAAGTAAACCTAATAACCTAGCTAAATTACTCCTACTCCTATTCTAACTATATACAAAAATTTAACTAGGTGAAATGATATTTCCAAAGCCATATTTTCATTTTTATTCCTACACGTATATAACTTTCCAACATCAGTGTTAAGAACAAAACGTTTCTTGGACTGTTAATGCTAGATGTGGAATAGGAATGTGTAACTTCAGTTGGAATTCTGTCTGAAATTTCTTTCTCATGAAAACTTCTTTCCAATTGGATACCTATTGGATCATAAAAATCAGGATGAATTTCTGTTATGGATTGATGATGTTGTAATATAGGAAGTTCTATACTTCCTTGACACAGTTTAGCTTTCCAAAATGGTAGCAAGTCTTTCGAATGTTCTTTGATAAGGTGCTCAACATACCAGAGTAATCTATCAAAAGTCTGAAAATTTAAAACACAATCCGATTTTGTACAAAATGAGTGCAAGTGAGAAAGAAAGAAATGATTATCTGTACAAATAATGTTACAACACAACTGGGATTGGCTTGGAATATTTTGTTGTTCACAAGATTTGGCCAGAGTTATGGGATCCGAGCAATTTCAAATTCCATCTTGTGAATCAGAAGACAAGTTATGATTGTGAACAGGCATGGGGGGTTCTTCATGATATGAATCATAGATCAGGATATTGTCTTGGATAGTAAAATCAGGCAAATAATCTTTTACTTTGAAGTGAGGATTGACTGATATGATTTCTGAATTAGAATATATCTCATTATCTAAGTTTTGATGGGTTACTTGAGATAAATCAATAACATCATCGTTGTCAAAGTAACCATCGTAAATGATTTTACAGGTTTCCCTAGATTTCTCTTTTTCGTCATATATTTTCAGACAAGGAAGGTCAAGTGGTTCTTGTTTGAAAATGATCAAAGGTTGTTCTATAGCTGTCTTTTTATCTTGAAAACCTAATGATGACTCATTTGAATAATCCTCTGTGCTTTTTGAGATATCTTTAATATTGAGAGTGGAAAAATTATCATCACTAAAAACATTAGGATAAAGAGAAAAATGTGATTATGGAACAATGCATTTGAGAATATCATCATGGAAAAATCTTTTTTCATCAGATTCATCATAGACATCGGGCTTTAGATCATACCTTTGTGTACTGATACTTTTTGAAAGAGAAATAGTTTTCTGTTCTAACCTTGGCATTTGCATTTGTTGACTTGCAACGATATTATCTGACCTTGTATCAAATTCATCTCCTGGTTCCAAGGCAGGGTTTCCTCCAGCATTCTCGCTTTTGTCTTTTTTCATTAGAGCATGCATGACCCCTAGGATTTGGGGACTTTCTTCATTATGGTCAATTCGTATATTCAAATTGGAATTCTCGTTCATATTAGAAGAAAATGAGACAAAACGCGAACTAATTTTTGCTTGATCAGACATAGGAGGCAGGGAATGCTCAGCATAATCTAAATATTCTCTATGAGTTCACTTTCAAGATCATACTTTAGACAATTAAGATGAAATCGCATATTAAAATCCCTAACAGATTCATATTGTTTCCGTAGATAATCAATTTCATCATATACCTGGTCATAGTCATAACAATCAAATTCAAAAATGAAAGTCTTGACGAATTGGTCCCAGCTGTGAATTGATGCAATTGGGAGGGTTCTGCACCATTTTCTAGCTTCCGCCGTGAATGTAAGAGTAAAAATTCTGCATAAAACGCCTTCATCAATTCTTTGAACATCATAACTTGAAACCCTTTGAATAAATTGAAGAGCATGATTAAAAGCAGAAGAATTATTCTTACCATTGAATTTTACCTGAGACAAGAGTCTTACCACTTCAGGTGGAGTGTTGGAAGATGTAGGAACATGGATGCAACTCCAAATGGGAAGTTTGAGAGCAGCCATCCAGATTCAAATGTTACAATTGAAGATCATTCCGACAGACACTATGTTCAGGCCCTCCTTCTAGCGCCAAATATGTTGAAGCCCCGAAAATCAGGTCGACAACAAGGGGGATACCCACCCAGTCCGGACCTTGGTTGGCAACTCCTTATCCGTTTGGTATAGCGGGTCTGACTAGGGATAATGGGACCAGTTTCCCAATCTGAGGGTGTGTGTGTGTGTAGAGTTGGATGAATCTGATCTAAGAGTACTTTAAAGCTAATTTAATTCAGATTCTTAAACTAACTCTATGCTATTGTAATCTAATGAGAAACAACACATCTAATCTATGCTAACCCAGGGTGTACATCTTCTATTATGCGATCTAGAGAGATTTCAACAACAACTGGTAATAAAGATCATTCAACTATCGTAAGAATAGAAATCAATTAAGATAAACCAATTTGCATAAGAAGTTAGGCAAAACAGTTGTGAAAAACATATCGCATAATAAGTTATTCATATATCAGACATAAACAAATGACTCCACCATACAGAAGTGCCAAATGGTAACTCATACATTCATGCAATAACATATAAACAACTGAAAACTGTATTATCACTTAAAATAATATTAATGCAGAAATGGCCAAGAGATAAAAGTACCATTTTATGACTAATGCCTACTCATAAAACTTTCAAGAAAGATGATATTATCTCCACTTGTTCTAACATCTACTAAGAGTACAAAAGTGCAAACATCAGTAGCAGACATCAAATTGCAACCATTAATAAATCTCGATCCATCCATTCATCAAAAATCTTTCCTCTGAGGTGCAGAAGTGCATGTTTCGAGGACAATTTTGAACAAAATCTCGGAACCCTTCTCTAAAATGCATGAGGAAGGGTTAAAAATACTACTTCTATTCTAATAATAGTGTCTTTACAAAATTTAGGATACGGTTTTCAAATGACCATCCTTTTTCTAATCTAATAAAAAGAAAAAACAAACTTCTAAAAATAAGGCTACTTCTGAACTTGGTCCTTAAAACTGCAAGTGTTCATCATTGACTTGAGAAGAGTCGGTTGGCTGACTTCTGCGCAGAGCTGGGCTGCGAAAATAGAATCTATGAGAGCTGGCACTACTTTTTCGGTTGCGTTTATGATGCATTTCGAAGTCATCCCTTGACTGTGTGGCTTGACCAAGTATGCCCAGTAACACTCCCAATTTAACTTGTTCAATGCCTGGATTGATTTTCCCTTTTCCTACGCCTTCTGCTTCCATTCTGCTTCCAGTCGTAATCTATTTGGTAGGTACCCTGGGGTGGTCTCTGCGATAAAGTTGGCCCTGTGTAAATTCTCATTTACACAGTCGATAAGAATGTTTGCCTGCGTGGCCGCTGTCTCCGCTGCTTGTTCCGCCTACCTGATTTGATCGTCCCATTTATTAAAGAGCAATTCCTTATGATTCTCGTTTATTCTGGGTGAATTTGCTCTTTTCCCTTCCTCTCCATCCCGCCAAGCTAAGTATTCCATCACTCGTCTATCAATCTGATCATAGTCACTTCGCAAGTCCGCCACTTGATTGGTGATTTTATCGCTAAGTTCGCAACAGTGACCCCACTGTGATATCTTACGTCCCAACTCTTCCTGTTGCCGCAGAAGTTGCTCATTTAAGCCAATAGATTCTGAAACAAATTCGGCAAGCTTAGGCTCATCTTTATGCATTTCTTGTAAATTTTGCAACTGCTTTCCTTTTTCGTCTAGACTTCTTTGATAGCTTATCTGCATCTGCTGAAATTCTTCCTGTAACTTCTCGAGCTGTTTGGACGCTTCAATACTAGCATTGGCTTGTTGTAACTATCGTTGTAGTAGCTGTATTTGATTTTCTTGTTCTTTCAACAGTTGTTGAACTTCCGATGCCTTGTCAATAGTTGCAGAAGCATATGCTCCTGCGATCTGAGACAACTTCGTGAGATTCTCTGTCAGGTTATTGTTGGGGTCTTTCCATAAGACATCCAAATGTTCAGCATCTTGTGACAGTGTATTTTCTAGTTTTCTTTTCTTCCTTTCTCTCCTTACAACTGCTTTATGTTGGGGACTATAGAATACATCCAGTGGGGGAATTTCTTCTACATTAAGTAGAAGCTCAGAAGGTGAAGCGATATGACTGTGCTCCGTTTCTGTGACACTGCTGACTATGGTCGAAACCATTTCTTGCGTTGCTAGTGTATTGTTCACAGGTGTTCTTGGGGATTTCCCTTCAAGGTTGATCAGCTCGTTGAAGGTTTCCCATTCTTTGTCTAGTTCTGTTGTGACGAGTGGTGCTTTAATGACAGGAGGGGGGACATCTCTTTGCGGGGAGGCGATAAATTGCTGTCGCAACATTGCACTTGACTGAGCTGTATCTTTAGCTGTTTCTTCACTTTTTTCTTGGTCGCTTCCAGACCTTTTAGAATGTTCAGGCAGTCCTTGGGCAGTGTTATATTTGGATCTAGAAGTGCTAGAGTTTCCACTGAGGCTGATGCTGGGAGTTGGTTCTCTGGCAGGCAGTCGCAACTTCTCTAGAGGAACACTGGCAAACCTTCTTTCCATGTATAACATGAATCTTTGGCGGTCATCTGGAGACAACTTCGACCGAGCTTCCCGCAAAATTTCCTGGAGTGAGCTTCTACTCTGAAAGAAATCATCAAACAAATATTTCTTTCCAACGAATACTTTTATTTTGACGTTCGTTGTAAAATCTTGGGAAACATTATTTGGGTCAAATGGCTGAGCTAGGAATTTAAATAATTGTAGACACGTCACATTCTCCACTTCGGCGAAAGCGTGTCCTACATCGAACAATGAGAAGGCCCCACAAGCTACAGGAACCTGAGGCCATATGGCCTTCTTCTTGTCTTTTAGGTCTTTGATCAGGCTGCCTTCTGAGCAGGTATGATAGGCAATTTCCCGAGCCAAAAGTTTATCGGGGATATATAGAGGTAGGACATGTGGCGACGTACAGTGCTTCCAAAACACTCTATATAAGTGGAACCATTCTTTCCCTGAACCATCTTCTTAATGGGGATGATGTGGATTTGTGCACTGGAGCGGTGAGCACCTCGGGGTTTCATCATACATCATTCTATATAGGGGTAAGATAAGCCGTGACCAAATCTATAGAAGTGTGGGCGAACTGAGAATCCCATAACATTTTATGATAAACATGAATAGGTAATGGGTCCTGGGTAGTCCATTTCCAACCCATAGTGGGGAATTTAGACACATAACAAATAGAATCCATAATATACCCAGACAGATAAAAAGGAGGATAGACCCTTTGAGACAAGGATCTTTTAGATCGATAATTCATAACAGCCATGTATAGATTATTAGAAAATATCTTGGCCCAATCCATGATATCGGCGTTTGTGGCAACGTCTATTAGTGGTAGCCATTCAGACGAAAATTTATTGATATCCGGCATCCCAAAAAATCTGCAAAGCATGGCCGCAGCAAAAAAATACGGAGAGGTGAGGGAACCAGTGTTGTACATACCATTTTTGTCCTTTTTGAGCTGCTCCTCTTTTCTGGACCAATCTTTAGTGGTCTCGGCTAGGTTTGGGATCTCTGCCGCAAATTTCTTGACAAATTGTGCATTGTAAGTCGTCTGCAGTTCAGGAAGATGATACATAAGCTTTAAGTCTTGCGCGGCGAATGATCCTATGAGCCCATGTCCTTGAACCTTGAATTGTCTATTTTTCAACTCTGCATTGTCAAGTATCCACTTGATCATATCTGTATACAGTAAAATTTTGGGCCTAACTGCTATCCGGTGAAGAAATGAACATGCTAGCTCCTCTAAGGATGCCTCGGAAGAGCATTGTGAGCCCGCGGCAGTATCAACCTTCATTACTCTAGGATTTTCTTCCTCTAGCAGCCTATACATGCTTTCCCATGTCAAAATTCCTGCGTCTCTATTGCAGGCAGTGTCTGTATACAAAGGCACCATCTCCTTTGTCTTTTCCTTCGCCTCGGAGCCTTGAGCTTTATTTTTCTTTCCCATTTGCTCCTGCGTTTGGCTTTGAATCGTCTTAGCTCTTCGTTCCTGCAGATTACGAGTGAAGTGGAAATGACTGATTAAGAAAGGTGATGGGAGAGTTTTAAATGCAACAGATATATCAAATATGCCACTTGACGTGAAGTAATTCTTTACAAAAGAACGTGTCTTCATTTGATTTAATAACTAACAACTAAATCATTTACTATCATTAAAATCGCATGATCTTGAGTCAGATTATGGTAAGTGGCTTTTCTTTGAATGGCATGCCCGAAGGATACGTGATTAAGTGATTTATGATTTGCTTACGTAACATCAAAGATCACACCATCGCAAATCGTGTCATCGCAAATCGCAAGATCATAGATTACACCATTGCAGATTGCACCATCGCAGCGATCGCAACATCAAAGGTCGCAACATCGCAAGTTGCAGAAATTTAATGTTTTCCAAATCTTTCCAGTTCATTTCTGCGATATGCAATCTTGCGATCGGTGTTATCGCAGATCGGTAAATCTTGAAGTTTTTCCTTATGAGTATTACTTCATTGCGATGCGATGTTATGCTTAACACGAGGGTCTTGTGCATACTGATATTATAGAGGAATGAAGGCATTTCCTATATTTTTTGCAACGTAGTTTTAAAGACTTTTACCTTATCATACACTTAGGTTAAAAAAATATTCGAAATACCTTTCTAAGCTTATGATGGTAACCTTATTTTGAAGAAAGGAAAAACTTTCTTTTTTCTTAAAAATTTAACCGAGGGTCCCCAGTCATTTAGTATTTTGGACAACACTTAAATGAACAAGGGGGGGGGGGGGTGTTGCTGGCCACAACAATTGGCGATTCACTTGGGAGAACCAGTTATCTCTGATGTTCTATTGACGTTTTTCAAACTTCCGAAAACAAAAACAAAATTCTCAGAAAACTTAAACTTTATTATAAAAAGATAAAACATATTATACTTCAAACTGTCAATGATATTTTGTTTCAACCCCTTTCTATTTTAATTACTTGTATCCTTAGCTTTTCCTTGCATTTACATCAGCCATTACTTGGTCTCGAAATAAAAATTAAAATAAATTCTTCCCTGTATAGCAGTGTTTTTAAATATGCTCCTTTGTCGCAGGTAGAGCCTATGCTGCCCTCAGGTGTCCATAGCCTCGACAGGGTTACCTATTACCCAGTAATGATCCTTTATCCTGCTTAAGGTTATTTACAACCTTTCAGAGAAAAACCCATTTTGACACTTTTTCTTTTTCATTCTCTAAAGAACAATGTCTTGGTTTGGTGGCCAAATTATGACACAGTCATTCACTTGATTTACACTTTTGCTGAACAAGCTGGCTCATGATGAGACCCCTTGTCTTTTGATTGCAACAATCTTGAGTCATTGCCCTGTTTTGGTGGACAGTATTGGAAAAGTCAGCAAGTTATAATATCTGTGATCATGATAATCCGGCTCGTGATGAGACCTCTTATTCTTTGAGATATAATGTTTTCTCGGATTGTTTCTCTAAATGCTGCGATTTCCTTCAGCAGGGAGGAAGTCAATTTTTTCCTTAAGAAAGTTCTGGACGACAATAATAGAGCTTCTTTGGAAATGGCTGTTTCTACAGAGAATCCTTATTTTGTTATTGATGCCTTTCATTGTACTGACGTAAAACAATTCCTTCACTAAGAT
>APFE030208520.1:0-11506 GCA_000404065.3 Pinus taeda
AATATCTTAAATTAATAATTATTTTATTCTAATTTTATAACCTATGATAAAAAAGTATTTTTGGATCATCTAACAAATCCCCGTATCCTACGAATCCCGAATCCCCATGTTAGGTGACTTAGGTGCATGGAGATGCTTTTCTTGACATCTTGTGCTCTCATTCAATCGGAATAAGTTCTGGCTGAATCCAAAAGAAAAGAAATAAGAAGGCACGAAAGTGAGGAGCATGAAAGGATTTTTCATCACATTACTCCTCAGGGAAATATAGCAGAGAAATCATATATTTTTACTGCGTAGTGAATTACAATAGAGCTTTAGTTAATTTGCTGGAGATAGTTAGCCAAGTAATTTACATTATAGTGTTAGATAACTCACTGGAAATGATTAAGCCAAGTTCTAGTTCTAAATTGTGTGTGTGTAATATTGCAATTATTACAGAAAATTTCTTGATTGATTGTATAGAACTTTTGCAAATCTGGTATGCCGAGAAATGTAACCCTTGAAAGAACAGACAGTATGGGGGAAGGGTCTCCGGCTTTGCAGGGAGGTTCAAGTAATGTAACCGGAGGGAAAAAAAAAACTGTTTCTGAAGCAGTCATAATAAAATATGACACCGTGTGAAGCAGAATGAAAACCAATCCTGTATCACCTACAGGAAAGTGTGCCCGTGCTAGAGAATACGAGCAAAATGGGTAGTGCTAGAACAAGATTGGAGGCCTGGAACCTCTCTGCCCAAACCTGTTTCCATGACTCAACGAGGTGGTATTTTTGGTGGCTACAACTTGCGGAACTTCCACCAAGTCCTTGACATGGATAAAGATTTGGTCGGTAGGTAATAGGAAGGGAAACAAACCTTATGGCCGAAAGGGTTAACCGTGAACCCCTTCGAGGTTATCAGTTCTTGAAATCATAACTGTTGTTACAAAGATAACTCAATAAAAACAAAATAAGACCTTGAATGTGAAATATTATCTGAATGCAGTAAGAGTTAATTGATTATAACTAGTTCCTGAAAATTCTCTGTATGTAGGAGAAAAACCCTTGTTAGGTGAACTGGGTTGTTGAAGGGGTTGACGAAGGGGTTGAGACCAGGTTGCCGAGTGCACAACTACCGAGTCCAGTCCCCTTCAAACCTTTGTTCAAGTATAAACTGAACCAGACTACCTTCTATTAACCCTGACGTCGAAAACTGTGAAACGAAGTGAGAATACCGGTCAAGAAAGGCAAAAGTAGTAAGGTAAGAGAGTTAGGACCGATTCAGAGATTAGCTGGAAGTGTTTCTGTTTTGGAAGGAAAGCGTACAAGATGGAAGCAGAGAAGCTATGAGTAAATGAAAAAACCAGAGACCAGACACCTGTATGCTCCCTGCAAACTAAACGAGGGTTCAGAGAGAGCCCAGAAAAATAAACAAACCCTTTGTTCAAGTATAAACTGAACCAGACTACCTTCTATTAACCCTGACATCGAAAATTGTGAAATGAAGTGAGAATACCGGTCAAGAAAGGCAAAAGTAGTAATATAAGAGAGTTAGGACCGCTTCAGAGATTACCTGGAAGTGTTTCTGTTTTGGAAGGAAAGCGTACAAGCTGGAAGCAGAGAAGCTACGAGTAAACAAAAATACTAGAGACCAAACACATGTATGCTCCCTGCAAACCAATTGAGGGTTCAGAGAGAGCCTAGAAAAATAAACAAACCCTAGTCGGAATTGCCAATGATAAAGATTGAGACCAAATAGGAAAAAGAACCTGCATTAGGTCACCTAGTTAATGTGGGGAAATTCCAAAACAATGGAGCCGTCAACGCCAAGCTGCAGAGCTTGGCCATGAGGAGCAACAGAGAGCAAATGAGCCAAACTGAGGGGTCCACTTCCCGGGTTTGATACCCTAACCGATTGTGGAAGAAGGTGGACTGTCGAATTAGCTCCGAAAAAGACAATGGTTCAGATGTACCCAGTTGTCCACCATGATGACCGACAGATGTCACCCTCACCTCTCTGTGAACCTTCAGGCAAACCTTATGGTGCATAGTTAGGTGCAATGTTCATTGGAGCATGACGGATTATGGTATGGTTTTTAATAACATTTCAAACAGGTATGGTATGCCACCCATTAACCAAAGTACCCAGTCGTCATTCCGAGTAGATTTCAAGCAGGTATGGTATGCAGGGCTCAACATTTCAAATAGGTATGGTATGGTTTTTAACAACCTTTCAAACACGTATGGTATGCCACTCATTGAAATTCAGGGCTCAACTCTTTCCATTCGTTTTTTTTTCAGAAGAAAAAGCACCATGTTATATTAAGAAAATATAATAGATCATAAAACAGTAAGCTGTGGATCATGGCCGCGTTGGGCGCATCGTGGTGCCTGTATCTGTCATGGAGAAAACATGGAGAGTTATGGGAATACATAAAAAGAAAACATGTATGCATAGCGTGAGAACATTGTTCAGAAATAGAAGCTAGGAATCGTTTTCATTTATGAGCATTTTCTGATGAAGTCGAAGAGAGAGCAGATGCATGGCAGAATGGTGTGGAAAGGAGTTTTAATGGAATCAAAAATTCGGTGGTTGCGCCACCGCCAGATGAACCACACTGTGATGATGAGGAGTGGGCAGAGCTTTGCAGGTTGAGTTGTCCACCAGTTGTATGCAGCCTGTACAGAGTCGAATTCAACATTCGTTATTCCGAGTAGATTTTAGGGCTAAAATTCCTCCCAATAGTTTATTTATTTGAAATTGCCGGATTATGGTATGGTTTTTAATAACATTTCAAAGAGGTATGGTATGCCACCCATTGAAATTCAGGGCTCAACGCTTTCCAGTCGTCATTCCGAGGACTAAAATTCTTCCCAACAGTTTATTTATTTGAAATTGACGGTCAATCTCAACTAATGAGTTTATTGAAGAGAGTTTTTATGAAGGATGTAATGAGAAAAACAACATGCGCCAAACAACGTTGATCTTCTATAGAAATTTTAATGAGACAATGAAGAATAACATATACCTTTATAAGTTCTAAAGATATTTGTTATAAATGTAATGTTATGACTAAACATAATGAACATGCTTTCTATATACGAGTATGAGGTACGTGGAATGTGCAGTTCATTCTTGTAACTTAATTGTTTTATAAAATATTATGTGAATATAAAATATAAAAGTTATTTTTAATTTGCTCATAGGCGTAAATATATGAACTTTAGATGGAAGAGATTTGTTAATGTTTTTTTTAATTGAGGACTTAGATTGATTCTCAAGGGAATATGTTCAATCTTAATTCTTATTAACGATTGTAGTGTATTACAGAGTTTATTAGGTTGCATTGACTTTTAATAAATTTAAAAAATTATATTCGTGTCACCTGCCCACCAATTTCTTAGGGATTTGAGATTATTCCAATTCTAATCAGTTCCTCATTATTATTTATAGCATTCATTTAATATAAGCAAATTTTATTTATAAAAATGGTCCATTACTTTTAATAAATTTAAAAAAATTGATTCGTGCCACATGGCTCCCTACCCACCAATTTCCTAGGGATTTGAGATTATTTCAATTCTAATAAGTTCCTCGTTATTATTTATAACATGCATTATTCCGTAAGGTGTTCCCCTTTGAAAACAACTCCCCCAACTTCTATCGTGTACCAATGCACCCTCGGATTACGTGTTAGACGATTAAAAAATTGTTTGTCATTGGATATCTCCACATTTGTATGATTTGGCTAATAGTTGTTTACCATTAAAACTGCGATAATAATTCGCGAATGAGGTGGGAATGATTCCCTTGGTGGTTAGGGTAACCACCTATGCTATTAAGGTTTATCCATTTTCTGCATATTCATGGTAAGATGAAGCCTGGTCTTGTATTCAAATCGTTCACGATCTAAATCCTTTTTTCTCCCATGTTTTCAGGTAAGATGTGAGGGACTTTGTAAAAAAAACCATTCGACTTGATTGGATATGGATGATTCCCTCTCCAAAGAATTTTATCACCTTTTTCTCCAACGGGTGAGGGTACACAAATGACTGTGCTTGCTTGGTGTTTTTTCATGAATGCATTTAGCTCTTGGATGTGAGGAATAGTCGTTGTCATGCCATTTACAGGTAAGGGTTCCTTCCTGTGTTTTCTTTTTCTTACCTTCAATTTTCTTTAATCTTGGGAAGGCCTTTGAGAGTATTTTCTATGGCTCCTGCACAAGAAGCACATTCCATGTCTCTCACCTCAAATGTCGCCTTCCTCACATCCAAAGCATCTATCCCTACTCGTGAATCCAAAGAAGCACAGTTTGGCACACACATGGATGAGGATGATAAAAAAAGAGTTTTCAGGTCATCCTTGTGTTTTGCCTTCGATTTATGCCACAGTTGCATCTTTAATCCCGGGAAGGCCTTTGAGAGCTTTTTCTATTGCTCTTGCACAAGAAACACATTCTATACCTCTCACCTTGAATGTCGCCTTCCTCACATCTAGAGCATCTATGTCTTCTCGTGAAGCCCATTAAGCATAGCTTGGCACACACATGCAATCTTGTTTGTGCAAAAAGCAACATGTTCTTTGATTTCAACATGATAAAGCCATGCAGTGAGAGCTTCCTCTAGAAAGTTTTTTACTTTATCATGTTCAATGTTTTCCTGGGAGTTACATTAGGTGGCACCTTCTTTGAGTCCCTCAAGGCGATTGAAAAGCAGCCTAACTCAATCGTTACGCTACTTGGCAATTCTCTTCCTCCTAATGCTACCTTCTTCATTAGTTTTGTTGTGCTCAAGTAAGCTAGGTTTCCCTTCCCTTCCATTTCAATGAAACTGTTTTCTAGTTTTCAGTCTCTGAAAGAATTCATTGTTGGTTTGCTATGGGTGAGATGGGTTTTGTTCTTCAGGTCTTTATGTCTAATTTCCTTCATATGTTAATTGTCCTTTTAAATAGGTTTTTTTTTGGTGTGTATGCTCTTAATAGGTCTAATGCCTTTATTGAAATTGATTTCAATGTTTTTTTCCTCCTCAATATGCTCATCACACTTCATTTTTTTCTCATCTCTCAAGGGATGACACTAATCATGGATACAACATGGATAGGAAGAGCAATTATTTCACCTCCTGGATTATCGACCCATGATTGTTCAACATCCTTCACCCGACAATTTAGATGATCTCCATAATGCATGTCTCCAACATTGCCTTAATATGCACAAACCACACACTTCAGTTGTTTTTCCCTGAATTAAAGAATCCTTCACCCTGCATGCATGGAGCTTACTAATTTCTCTACATTGTAAGCCACCACTTGTGAAATTAGCTGCATCCTGGCATTAAGAGATATATGGATGAATATGAGGATCAATTAATATACACATTTACTTCTACTATTAGCTCAAAGGAAAAGTTTATCACTTCACAATTTGTCTATGTTCTGATTTCTTTCTCAGCTTGCTTTTCAACAGAAGTTTTTTGCAAAATCATTCCAAGCAACAAAGTATATACTAGAAACTAGGTACTAAATTTCCATCTGAGTGTTACAATATTTTCTGTTAGAGTCCAATTGTAAGAAAAATTTTGACTTGTTAAACATTCTAAATCTCTAGATTGATGAGAAATTTGGTATGGACCTGTAATATGCATAATTGGCAAAAGTAACGAGGAAATTGTGGATCATTTAATTGCATATTGTTGTGGATCATTTATTTGTGCACCATTCATATGTTAGGCAAGTTTGGAGTGAACCAATAAAGAGATCAAATGGGAAAAATGACTAGTGAGGAGAAATGTTGTTAATCTTCTCTGAAAGTTGGTATCAGAGATAAATTAGTAGTTATGTTCATGGGAGCCTCCCATGCTTTGTTTTGTGAGGGATTTGGCTTACTAGAATATCCCAAGACAAAGATAATCCAGCTAAATAGGTATGCCATCAAATTGGATATGCTATACAGAAAACTTGAAAACGTTTTGTCACCAAGAATTCTGAAAGCTCCATAGATCAACGAAAACAAGGCTTTAGTGTTTTTAGATGGAGCCTGTCATGGAACTCCAGGTAGATGTGGAGCTGGTGACATGTTACATTTAAGGGGAACTCATTATATTATTTTCAAGAATGCAACAATTCAAGGGACAAATAATAGCGCTGAGATCTAGGCTTTACGGTAACTTCTAAAATGGGCAGTTGAAAAAGGTATTGATTGTATCCAAGTTATGGGGATTCTAAACTATTATGTATTGGGAGAATGGAAGAAGCTATATAAAAAATCTGATGCTAATTTCATTATGTGTTTCAGAGCCAGGGTTGGAATTTCAAAATAGACCCCTTGGTCAAATTTGACGGTTTTCACATTTCTCTAACCCGTCTTCACAATTTCAAGGAAAGATCTTGACATTTTTACAAAATTTTAAACCGTATTTGACGGGAAAATCACCCCATGATTGGAAATTTTCCCGTCAAATTCCATCCTTGTTTAGAGCTAAGAATGAAGTTTCCAGAGAAATTTCTTGCACTCGTATTGCTAAAAAATAATGAAAATTTAAAGGGCAATTATCTGCGGAAGCACTACCAGTGCAGGAGGGAACTCGTTGAAACAAGAATTCAAGGATGAAGTTATCCTTACAAAATCTATTCAAATTTTATATTGAATTCCAGAAAACAAGCTAGTAAACTGTCTCAAACTGAATGATTTTGAATGTTCTAAAAGCCCTTAGTTCAAGAAAAGATCATAATGTAATTTTGTGGTGTTATTTGGCGAAGCCATAGCAAAAATGGCCCAAATGTGACTAGAATATTTTGTTGTATATTACCCTTGAAGCCTTTTTGGGTTAACGGCAGTTGAAACCTATGTCCTCTCCAAGTTTCAAAAAGACATGTAAGCTTGTATTTTGATTTCTTCTATGAATTATCAAATTTGAATGTCTGTTTTTCAGAAGAAAAAAATAAATAAATAAAATAATAAATAATAAATAAATAAAATAATAAAATAAAATAAATAAATACTTAAAAATACATGTAAGACATGTTCAAATAAAGCATAGTGAGTTCTTTTTGAAAAACAATTGTAGTTATTTCCTCACAATGATCAATTTGTCATTTGAAGAAATAGCCCCTCTCCACATTATTTCTTCTAAATTGACAAGTATATTGTTTAGAGAATAAACTTGCAACTAATTGTAAACTAATGTTTGGGAACTATTTTGTGAGAGAAAATAAGAGTGTGGTTCTTCTTGGAGATTTATGTTTGGCAAAATTGAATACCATGGAACATTATAGTGAATGGAGTTTTTCAAATGTTGCAAAATTTGCATGGTCTTCACACACACATACTAATCATCCTTTTGATTGAGTATGCTTGTAAATTTGTTTAAAAATATTTTATTCTAGTAAAGTCTCAACTATAAGATCAATTTGGAAAATATATAGTTCTACTAAAGATGGACATCTACAAAGAACATGTTAGAAGTATGTGGAGTGATACTTAATAATTGTAGACCAACATACTCCTTGACAACTTCATTGAGCTATTGCATTTCTATTGGTTACCCAAAAATATGGAAGCATTGAAAAGCTCACCCGAGTGTTAGCAATCAATATCGTTATGGTAGTGATAAGGAATTATTTGGTTGTTTATTGCTTGATAAAATTTGGCTAACTAGGTTTCAATGCAAGGGGCTTCTCACAAAGTCATGCAAAACCAAAAATGTGTATAATATTGCCAATCATAATTCTATCTTGGTTTTAATTAACAGAAAAAAGTCCTTTGCTTCTACAAATCAGGGTTCAAATGCAATACTCTTCATCCTAGATTAGTAAAATAAATAAACAAAAATTGAGTTTCACTATCTTTTATTTAGTTTTTTCTTCTTGATGGACTAAGTGCAATCATGTCTTCATTGAAGGCTATTTAAAAAAATCCCATATATTAAACACATTTCTCCATGGTAATAAGAGTTTTATAGTTTTTTATAAGGAACTGACATTTGCGTCATGAAACAAGTCATGATTGTTGCGTGATGCAAAAGATGTGAAGAGATAAAATATGGAGGCTTTAGATCCATTCAATCATTTCATGGAAGTGATGTGGTTGTCTTTCTTTTCAAATCAACCTTATCTCATAAAAAGGAGAGAACCATTGCAAATATTTCACATGAGGTACATTGTTTTGATTAGGCCTCACTCATTGTAGAATAGAAAAGTTGTTATTGATCTCGCAACTTAGAAATAACACTTGAAAGACCTACTCTTCTTAATGATCAACATTCAACATCCAAAGATGTAGAGATTGGTGTAGCTAATTTGAATATCCTTTAATAATCAACAATGTAGTGCAAAAGGAAGAAAATAATCCTTTTTTATGGCTTTTTATTCAACATGAACTCCCATAGAGCTTGAATACAATCCAAATTTGTACAGTAAACATACCTTCGTACCATTATTGTGTTTCTTTACACCACATTACTATTGCTTGCTAACTTAGAAAATGACTACTTTAGATAACAAGAGCCACGTTGTGGCAATGTCATTACGTTTGTTTTTTGGATATTGCACAACTTGATTTTTGTTTTAAAATAATAATAATAATTTTAAAATAATATTAATAACTTTTTTAATTAATAATTATAATTATATTTTAATTATAAATTTTAAATCGAAATAATATAACATAATATTACAATTTTACAATATCTTAATATAAGTGAGAAATATAGAAATACTCGGAAATGTTTGAAGTTCAAGTCTTTCTAAATTGCCCCACACAAATTCTTTATCATTTTTAAAAATTGCCTATAGAAAATTTCTACAAAATTTGTGGATGTGCAAACGCAATGAAGAACCCATTCTAAAAATACATTTATAACCTTTCCTAGAAATATTATAATATTAGTTAACATGGATGACAATATGGACAAAGTTTTAGACTTCACTTACATAAAACCCAAAAACATTTAAATCTATTCTTTCGATAATTTCAAAATTTAATTCATATATATATATATATATATATATATATATATATATATATATTATATATATATATATTATAACTCTAATGTTTAATGTATTTAAATATGTTTGTAAACAAATCTTTAAATAATTTGAAAGCCAAACCTTTCAAACAAAAACCTTTGCACGACAGAGAACTCGACGTGCGGGGATGGACATTTTAACGCCGACAGAGTAACAATCGAACACAGTACCGAAGTAGAGATTGATTTGTGCCAAGATTAAAAAAAAATGGTAATTCTAAATTATTAAATCTTGATTGAAATGAATAATATAGTTTTAGTGCAAGTTCTATTTTCTATGTCGATTTATGATATCAAAATTTTTCATCTTCATTAAGTCAAAATCTACATTTAGAAACCGTAAATGCCAACGAAGGGGACATAATAGGATGACGGATGTATGGTATTAGGCTTTGTAGCCCTAGTGCTGGCAGCGGCCATACATCAGCAAAAAAATTGGTATGAAATCCTTTAACCCTAAAGTAATCTTTGTAAAAGCGCAATCATTATACGTCATTACGTGAACGTAATGACCTAACAAAGATGGACAAGAGGTACTATACAACATCTTCTTTTTGTAGGGATGTTTTTTTGGAGAGATACTATGTGGCGAATTGAAAGTGTCATCCATTATAATCTACTACTTGTAATTTTTTATTGAAACTTACAAAAACATCTTAGAAGATCAAGAGCAACATTTGGTGCAAATGCTAGTTATTTCACACTTAAAAAAAATGGTTGATGGTGTTTTCCAAAAAATGTAAAATTAACATTGAAAAATATAGAAAGTAAAGTGCTAATGCATAAGAACCAATTGCATCATTTATATACTAAATACATGAATTTAAGTAATCTTATACATTATATTTTAAAAAGAAAGTAACATTCCACTTAAAAAAACAAAAAAAAAAATAAAATAAAATAAAATAAAATAAATAAAAAATAAAAAAAAAAATAAAAAATAAAAAAAAAAAAATGTTAATCAATTTTGCATGAATTAAAATTATATATTATGAAATATAAACTAATTTCATATATTTAATATTTTTACACCATCTTCTATTGAATGAGCATGAACCTTTAATAATTCCTCCTCATTAACCAACCCTTGCATTAGCCTAAATACTATCAAAACATTATTTAACTTTCAAAGATAAGGTAGTGAAACATGGATGAATTCAACTAATCTCAAATTTGGTTTTCTCAATTTTTATGTTTTCTCTTTTGAGTTAAATTTACATTACTATTTTTACTTCAATTCTTGTACATTTCTTTCCTATAAATAAAAAATTTCTAATACCTAATATTTCAAATCAAATGGATAAATGAGTTAAATAAATAGAACTTAAAAATTTAGTTGAGTTATAATTAAATAATATAATAATTATTAAGTTATTTATTTCACATTTAAAGAAAAATGGTTCATTGTGTTTTCCAAAAAATGTAAAATTAACATTGAAAAATAGAGAAAGTAAAGTACTCATGCATAAGAACCAATTGCATCATTTATATACTAAATACACGAATTTAAGTAATCTTATACATTATATTTTAAAAAGAAAGTAACATTCCACCTAAAAAAAAATTAACCAATTTTGCATGAATTAAAATTATATATTATGAAATATAAACTAATTTCCTATATTTAATATTTTTACACTATCTTCTATTGAATGAGCATGAACCTTTAATAATTCCTCCTCATCAACTAACCCTTGCATTAGCCTAAATACTATCAAAACATTATTTAACTTTCAAAGATAAGATAGTGAAACATGGATGAATTTAACTAATCCCAAATTTGGTTTTTTCAATTTTTATGTTTTCGTTTTTGAGTTAAATTTACATTACTATTTTTACTTTCATTCTTGTACATTTCTTTCCTATAAAATAAAAGAATTTCTAATACCTAATATTTCAAATCAAATGGATAAATGAGTTAAATAAATAGAACTTAAAAATTTAGTTGAAGTTATAATTAAATAATATATATAATTATTAAAGTTATTTATTTCACATTTAAAGAAAAATGGTTCATTGGGTGTTTTTCCAAAAAATGTAAAATTAACATTGAAATACGAAGAAAGTAAAGTTACTCATGCATAAGAAACCACACTTGCATGGATTTATATACTAAAATACACGAATTTAAAGTAATCTTGATAACATTATAGTTTTAAAAGAAAGTAACATTCCACCTACAAAAAATTAACCAATTTTGCATGAATTAAAATTATATATTATGAAATATAAACTAATTTCCTATATTTAATATTTTTACACTATCTTCTATTGAATGAGCATGAACCTTTAATAATTCCTCCTCATCAACTAACTGTCACTACCCTTACATAGTAACAAAAAAAATTTAATTACTTTGGACCTAAACCTACATACTTTCATTTAATCTTTAAAACCTATGTTCTACCATAACGTGTGAACGGTCCACATGTTAATTCGTTATGACTCATTAATCGGTTCATAAATTAATATATACATATATGGTGGCATTATATGTGAATCC
>APFE030208520.1:11526-29570 GCA_000404065.3 Pinus taeda
TTTTATGATTTTTTGTAAGTAAATATTTTTAATATTTAGTATAATAGTATAATTTTTTTGGGCAAATAATGACTTGTTCTTTAATATATTTTTAAAGTAGTTTGTTTTTTTTAAATAATGTTTAGGGGACAAAAGTGATGATTAGCATGTGCATGGAATTACAAAATTGAAAAATATAAAATTTGTTTAAAAAAAAATCATTATATATTTTCTTTTAAAAGACTTTGTATTAAAAAAAATCTTTAAATCTTATGAGTACTAAATCAAGAATAATGATTTTGAAGTTTAAAAAGGAAATATATAAAATAAAATATCATATTTAAGGTAGCATAATAAGTTCCTCAACAACTATATTAGGTTTACCATCATGAACAACATTATTAATCTTCCCATCTTCAAACTATAAAGGAAAATTAGTGCTTAGGAGGAAAAAAAAAGTGCTTAGGAGAGGGGTTATCGTCTTATTTATTTCCTTTATTTCCACATGCAGTCCAATAAGAACCATAATAAATTGTGATTGTTTGATAACCTCATTATGCTGAATTCTTTTAACATGATTAAAGCTAAATTATCTACATTGTTCAACACACACACACAAACAAGAACAATGAAATTAAATCCACACACACAAAAACAAGAACAATTAAATTAAAGCCATGCTTTTGTGCCACAATGGACCCTTCATGCACTCAAGTACCAACCTTCACTCACCACCACCTTGCTAATTCTTTTTCTAGTGCTAATGAAGTTTTGCTTAATTTAAATCCTATTCCTAATTTAAATGAATAAAATTGTTTCAAACATATATAACATCTTTCAAATGAAGAGACTTCCCTAGCTAGTACCATCAAAGAAAACTCAAATCTTTAGATGTACTAATATCAAGTGGATCTTTACCCTTTCCATTCTTTTATGATTTATAATATAAATCATCTCTCATGAAGGGAAAGATTTATCTAGAAATAAGATTGTATTTATAATAATCAATGTTTCTCATGAAATATTATATTTATAAGAATCCATATTTCTCATGACATCACACATGGAAGAGATCTAACATTTTCTATAAAAAAAACTACTTGAAGAATTCTAGAAATAAGAATGTATTTATAATAATCGATGTTTCTCATGAAAGATTATATTTATAATAATCCATATTTCTCATGACACCACACATGAAAGAGATCTAACATAATCCATGTTTCTCCTGACACCACACATGGAAGAGATCTAACATTTTCTAAGAAAAAAGAAGAAGAAATAAATATATATATATAATATATATATATATATATATAAGAAGTTAAAAAAAGAGATAATATATTATATTATATATTATATATATATATTATATAATATAATATAATAATTAATTAATTAATTAATATAATAATAAATTAAAAAAAATAAAATAAGATTGTATTTATAATAATCGATGTTTCTCATGAAAGATTATATTTATAATAATCCATGTTTTTCATGACACCATACATGGAAGAGATCTAACATTTTCTAAAAAAAGGTCTTCCATACACTACTTGAAGAATTCAAGGAAGGAAGGGCCATCCTATTTTCCTATACAAAAATCCCTTTGCACTTTTTTTGAAAAAGGACATTCCCTCAATGAATATTTAACACATTGATGTTTTTTCTTATTTCATAATATTTTAATAAAATATATATATAATTTGTTATAAATGTTTGAATAGTTATAAAAATAGCTCACTAGTTTGTGAGATTTATGAAATAGTTATATTTAATGTAATAGTTTCATTTATGGACTACTTATATCTAGTGTAATATCATATGGCACATAATCTTTAGAAGTTACAATTCTCCATAAATTCTTTTTTATTTCTCTCTCTCTCTCTATATATATATATAAGTTTGAATAGTTATAAAAATTTTTAATTTTAATTTTTAGATTGACTTTAAAAGTATGTTAAAAAAAATGTTTAAGAATATTTTTTGTGTTTGGTTTTTAAAGATAGTTAAATTTAAATGTAATATATATTTTATTTTTTCATTATTTTATTATGTGATATTAAAGATATTTATTTCACACTTAAAGAAAAATTATTGATTGTGTTTTCAAAAAAATGTAAAATTAACATTGAAAAATATAGAAAGTAAAGTACTCATGCATAAGAACCAACTGCATCATTTATAAACAAAATACATGAATTTAAGTAATCTTATACATTATATTTTAAAAAGAAAGTAACATTCCACATTAAAAAATAAATAAATTGTTAACCAATTTTGCATGAATTAAAATTATATATTATGAAATATAAACTAATTTCCTATATTTAATATTTTTACACCATCTTCTATTGAATGAGCATGAACCTTTAATAATTCCTCCTCATCAACCAACCAACCCTTGCATTAGCCTAAATACTATCAAAACATTATTTAACTTTCAAAGATAAGATAGTGAAACATGGATGAATTTAACTAATCCCAAATTTGGTTTTCTCAATTTTTATGTTTTATTTTTTGAGTTAAATTTACATTACTATTTTTACTTCAATTCTTGTACATTTCTTTCCTATAAAATAACAAATTTCTAATACCTAATATTTCAAATCAAATGGATAAATGAGTTAAATAAATAGAACTCAAAATTTTAGTTGAAGTTATAATTAAATAATATATATTAATTATTAAAGATATTTATTTCACACTTAAAGAAAAATGGTTGATTGTGTTTTCCAAAAAATGTAAAATTAACATTGAAAAATATAGAAAGTGAAGTACTGATGCATAAGAACCAATTGCA
The DNA here is from genome assembly GCA_000404065.3 of Pinus taeda. NCBI lineage: Eukaryota > Viridiplantae > Streptophyta > Pinopsida > Pinales > Pinaceae > Pinus > Pinus taeda. The sequence continues at coordinate 14,312 of APFE030208520.1, forward strand.
TCATTTATATACTAAATACATGAATTTAAGTAATCTTATACATTATATTTTAAAAAGAAAGTAACATTCCACATAATAAAAATAAAAAATAAAAAATTGTTAATCAATTTTGCATGAATTAAAATTATATATTATGAAATATAAACTAATTTCTTATATTTAATATTTTTACACTATCTTCTATTGAATGAGCATGAACCTTTAATAATTCCTCCTCATCAACTAATTCTTGCATTAGCTTAAATACTATCAAAACATTATTTAACTTTCAAAGATAAGATAGTGAAACATGGATGAATTTAACTAATCCCAAATTTGGTTTTTTTCAATTTTATGTTTTCGTTAATTTACATTACTATTTTTACTTCAATTCTTGTACATTTCTTTCCTATAAAATAAAACATTTCTAATACCTAATATTTCAAATCAAATGGATAAATGATTTAAATAAATAGAACTTAAAAATTTAGTTGAAGTTACAATTAAATAATTATATAATTATTAAAGATATTTTATTCACACTTAAGAAAAAATGGTTTTAGATTTATGATTTTTTGTAAGTAAATATTTTTAAAATTTAGTATAATAGTATAATTTTTTGGGCAAATATGACTTTTCTTTAATATATTTAAAGTTTGTTTGTTTTTTTTTAAAATAAGTTTGGGGACAAAAGTGATGATTAGCATGTGCATGGAATTACAAAATTGAAAAATAAAATTTGTTTAAAAAAAAAATCATTATATATGTTTTCTTTTAAAAGACTTTGTATTAAAAAAAGTTCTTAAATCTTATGAGTACTAAATCAAGAATAATGATTTTGAAGCTTAAAAAGGAAATATATAAAATAAAATATCATATTTAAGGTAGCATAATAAGTTCCTCAACAACTATATTAGGTTTACCATCATGAACAACATTATTAATCTTCCCATCTTCAAACTATAAAGGAAAATTAGTGCTTAGGAGGAAAAAAAAGTGCTTAGGAGGGGGGTCGTCGTCTTATTTATTTCCTTGATTTCCACATGCAGTCCAATAAGAACCATAATAAATTGTGATTGTTTGATAACCTCCCTATTGTGAATTCTTTTCACATGATTAAAGCTCAATTATCTACATTGTTCAACACACATACACACACACACAAACACACACAAACAAGAACAATGAAATTAAAGCCACACACACAAAAATAAGAAAAATTAAATTAAAGCCATGCTTTTGTGCCACAATGGACCCTTCATGCACTCAAGTACCAACCTTCACTCACCACCACCTTGCTAATTCTTTTTTCTAGTGCTAATGAAGTCTTGCCTAATTGTCAGTCCTTGATCCGATGCCTAATTTAAATTGTATGCCTAATTTAAATGAATAAAACTATTTCAAACATATATAACATCTTTCAAATGAAGAGACTTCCCTAGCTAGTACCATCAAAGAAAACTCAAATCTTTAAATGTACTAATATCAAGTGGATTTTTACCCTTTCCATTCTTTTATGATTTATATTATAAAACATCTCTGATGAAGGGAAAGGTTTATCTAGAAATAAGTTTGTATTTATAATAATCGATGTTTCTCATGAAAGATTATATTTATAATAATCCATGTTTCTCATGAAAGATTATACGTATAATAATCCATATTTCTCATGACACCACACATGGAAGAGATCTAACATTTTCTATAAAAAATATTTATCTAGAAATAAGATTGTATTTATAATAATCGATGTTTCTCATGAAATATTATATTTATAATATTTCATATTTCTCATGACACCACGCATGGAAGAGATCTAACATAATCCATGTTTCTCATGACACCACACATGGAAGAGATCTAACATTTTCTAAAAAAAGGTCTTCCATACACTACTTGAAGAATTCAAGGAAGGAAGGGCCATCCTATTTTCCTATACAAAATTCCTTTTGCACTTCTTTTGAAAAAGGACATTCCCTCAATGAATATTTAACACATTCACCGTCAACCCTAAACAACATAGGAGACATGTTATTTGTAGCTAGCCTATAATATACTATAAAAGTTAAGAGACAAAATCAATCTAATAATGTAGAGACACGTATGGAAAAACCATACATTCATGGTAGACATTAATCACCTTTATCCTAACAATTGAAGAGAATGTAAAGGGGATTAATAATAATGATTGGAAATTAATCATATTTATTGTAACAATTGAAGAGAATGCAAAGGGGATTAATAATAATGATTAGGATCTTATTCTTTCTAATACATATTTTATTAATAATTAGGAGAACCCTCTTGTGAATGTAAAACACAATTATATTCTTAATGCAAGATCCATATTAATAATGACCTTTGTGTTTTTTCTAGACATATATTATCACTTGTTTTTGTTATTTTTATTTTATTTTTTGTGCATTCTAAGTGAGTTTTTGAGATTAATGGTTTAATAATTGTTGTATAAAAAAACAATTTTAATAGTCTTTAATACTTTTATATGTCACAATTCTTCTCCAATTTATGCCTTACGGCGTTTCCTTTGCAACATTTGGTGCAATTGCTAGTGGTAATTGTAAACTGAAATGCAATTCCTACGCCTTCGCTTGTAATGACTATGCTAGTTAATTGTCCTTAATATTTTATGTATGGCTTTGCTAATTAATCAACGCTAATATTTATGTATGGCTTCACTAATTAATATTTTTCTTGGAGTCGTGAGAATCGACACAAGTAACACGTTCCCATAGTTGGGAGAGTATTGAAATATGTATGTGTTCACTAATAAATTGCTTATCTTGCGGTTCAGTGTGTGTCATGTGCTCGCTAGTGGAACAATGCAAAGTGGTCCCATGATAGGCGAAACATTGCTTTCTAGTTAATTTGATCAAAGTGTGGTATATTGTTGTGTTGTTTTGTTTTCAAATTTGGAGGGACTTTAGGATTCTATAATATTTTTTTAGTGTGTTACGATGTTTTCTTTTAGAAAGAGCATGTGTTGATATTACAATATTTCTTTTTCCTATCAGGTTTGAATTTCTATTCTCTATCAACGTGTAATGAACTCAGAATACAACGTTGAATCTATCTAATATCAACGCATAATAAAGTCAGAATTCGAAGGTGAATATCTATAAATAAACGAAGAAGGCCAAGTTGTTCACATTCCGTTGAGAGCAATAGAAGATGGAGATCTGTAACATTCCATCACTTTTATGGACATTACTTTTACTCGTTTCTTTTTCCATTCTCTATCTCAGTCCCTCCCCATTTTCTTCTGCTCTTTAATTATCACACCGTAAGCATGCTTGTCTCAGAAATGCTTCTGATCAAGAGGCTCTCCTTGGACTTTTGTCTCCAATCACCTATGATCCATCTCAATCGTTAACCACTTCGTGGAAAACCAACATTTCATTCTACGAGTTGAGAGGTGTCATATGCAGTCAACGCAGACAGAGAGCGGTTTTAGATATCATTTTGGGATTCAAATACGTTAAGTAAGTCATTCACGTATGACCATTTCCATGAGAGGTAGTCGTAACTGACTAATTTCTCATGATTTTTGAATAGTTCACTTAGCACTCATTGCATTGGGTGATGCTCACAGGGGTGAAGAAGTGGAATTGAAACTAGTGAAATGAAATCACATAGCGTCAATCATCACTTCCGGGGCTTGCACCCGGTAACCAGGACTTCCCGGGAGGTCACCCATCCCAAATCGCCTCTGGCTCAAGCGCACTTAATTGTGGAGTTTTCCCCACAGTCAAGCCCACTTAGAGAGTGGTTTCACTCAATGTTTCATCCAAGGAATTGCAAGGTACAGTCTCTCATCTTCTCAACAATCTCTCATTTCATAGAATGGTTGACGTTACCAATAACAATTTTCATGGTCACATTCCCTCTCAATTCATAAATTTGTTTTGCTTAGAAATGCTTTAACTGTATATGAATCAACTCCACAATTCTCTTCTACCCATTCTTGGTCGTTGCCATGGTTTACAAGTAATCTCTATGCACTCTAAAGAGTTCATTGGAAACATGTAGTGGACAACACTTCACTGCTCTGTGAAGCAAAATCTGAGCATCCTGCTCAATTTCCAACTCCACCATAGCCTTTCAAAGCCTCACAGAGTCAAGAATATGCTCGAGCCCCTTCCTCAGCACTCGACTCTTATTCACACTATCTTATTTGATCTTTGAAGCTTACATCCACAACTTCATCAAATTTGGGATTGCCTTTACACCATGCGCAATGATAGTTTTGGCTTCATCTAGACTCATCAATTTGCAAGCCTCCAACCATACATCTTCATTCTTTGGGCATTATTCACAACCTTTTTTCAAATGTGTGAATCCTATATCTTCCCTACAACAAGAGGATGCTTCAGGTTAGTATGAGTAACCGACTTGAGCAACAATTTGGCCTTTTTAACTTCCAAAATCTCTGCATCATTGGTAATCTTCATATTCTTGAGATCAAGCAGATACCCATTAAGATCTACGATGGTCAATCCTGAAACTAAATTAGAGAACCTATTGAGCTTCAAAGACAACACAATCTGTGTCCCCTCTCCAACAGTCGTGAGATGAGTCACCAACGTCTGTGCCCACAATGTCTTTGTGCCACCTGCAACCCTATTTTTGGGATGAAATGAACTGGCGTGCTCCTTCTCTTGCTTGGAATTATCCAACAATGTATCTAGAATGGGAACAAATTCTCAAACCTCTTTTTTTTTTTTTTTTTTTTAAATTGAAGCAAATAATCCTCAATCTCTGGTATGATGTCCCACTCCTCGGTGGAGAGCGAATACAATTTTCCCTTAAGATCTACAAACTGCTCTGTAATTTTCAAGTTTGAGGCTCTGTACTTCTCAATCTCCTATGTTTCAGCCTTGCCTCCCGCTAGCCCTTGCCGCGAGAGTCCATTCTTTAATCAATGCTCTCCCAAACGGCATCAACTTCCTTGTCATCCTCATCGTCTTCGGCAAAGGCAAACAAATCCACATCATCGCCCTCAAATTCATTGAAATTTTGGTTCTCATCACATCCATTCATGTCGTCTACTTCTTCCTCCTCTTTGGTACCCACGACACTGGCACCAACCTTGCCCCGCCCTTTGCCTACTGTCGCGCCACCTATGGTGGTGGCAAGCCGGTCTAGGGTGAGCCTCGCAAGCCTGATATCAGACCGTGTGGTGAACATCGTGGGCCCTCGACTCAGCCTCGCCACATAGTTCAGTGGGGGTTTTTTGTTGAGAAACTCCAGCAGGGGACGATGAACAGTGGACGCATGCATCCTTCCTGCAACGAGGAGTAGCAATGGTAGCAGCTACAAGTAATTACATTGAACTATGTCAAGTTGCAAACCCTCTTAGTGGCGTAAACACCTTCTTCAACTAACGATTCAACCTATACATGCATCGATCCCTGCAGTGGATTGAATCGAAGTTTATCGCCTCGCTCGTGACTTTTCCATGTGTAATATTTTAACTAGCCGGAGGACGACAAAAACGAAGCAAGGGGATTGACTGGGGTGAACAATGTTTTCTCACCCCAAGCCTGCAATGAAAAACGCCTTCAGTGTAAATATATAATATTAACTTAAATAGCATGCATGAAAAAACCAATATCCTTTTTTATGATCACTAACACTACCTTAAATTAAAATCATATAATTTTTAATAAAATTTAACCTCAATCCTGCACATTAAATTAAATACCATCCCAAATTACAACTTCAATCCTCTTGCTAAGCACGCTATGTAAATAATATTAATAATAATAATAACGACGATAAAAAATCACCATAACCCTACAAAATAATTAAATAGTAATTAAAATTCTAAAAATACAACCTCAAAACAACACAGCAAGCTCCCATAAAACGGATTCGAGTCTTACTCAATGTAGTTAATCAAATTCAGATTCAGATGTCACTGCCATTTATAGATCAAGCGAGCTTTTCCTAGAAACAAAAAGAAGTTGGTTATTGTCCCTCTGGCAGTTATAGAAGAGCTCCACAACAACTATATACATTGTTAGATTGCTTTCGATATTATTTAGCTGCAGTGACAATTGTCTCATCAATTACATATTTTACAAGAGCACTGAAATTGAGAAGCAACCTTAGAGATTATGGTGGACATCTCCTTCAAACTTGGGAAGACCAGGACAAAGTACTATCCGAAATATGTGAGAGTCAATAAGCCCCCACCTGTTGCGACTGATCATGGCATCAAGACCATCGATGAAGCCCCGGATTCTCCATGTTCTAAGAGGAAAAGAACATAAGTAAGTTTTGTTTTCTATTTTAATTATTGCATGGTGATTTTGGTCGATGCCAATTTAAAAGCATGGAAATGGGTTTCGAATATTTTCAGTGGGGGTTTTGTGTTCAGAAAGTCCAGCAGGGGCCTGTAAACAATCGACGCCTGCATCCTTCCTGCACCTTGCTGTAATGAGGACTAGCAATGGTAGCACTTACAAGTAATTACATTGAACTATGTCAAGTTGCAAACCCTTTCAGTGGCGACAACACCTTCTTCGACTAACAATTCAGCATGTACGTACGTCAATCTCTGTAGTGGATTGAACTGATTGCTCGCGACTTTTCCATGTGTAAAATTTTAACTGGTCAGAGGACGACAAAAACAACGCAAAGGGATTTGATGGGGTGAACAGTGTTAGCCCACAGTGAAAACGACTTCGGCTTAAAAATGGGGCAATCATATGTTACCAATAGATCTACCCTTTACACCATCGTTATTCCATCAATACTTGTCAATGAGTAATAGAATATCCGAGTTCGAATATTGTCATGCATGTTTAACAAGGTAGCCTATGAATTTCAAGTTCTTCCATTCTACTCCACAACTTATCTCTAGGGACCATGTCAAATGCCTTTTTGAAGTCAACAAAGCAACAAAATATTTCTTCTTTTCCCTCCCAAACCTTTTCAATAATGTGTCTCGGTGTGATACCATGATCAACTGTAGAATGTTTCGGCCTAAAACCTGCTTGTCCTTTTGCCCTCTTTTCTTTGACTTCCACCCATTTACTGATTCAAGTTTCTACCATGCTGCTGAAGAGCTTTGCAAACAAAGGATTGATCATAATGGTTCTGTAGTTGGAAGAATTATTAATGTCTCCACTTTTAAAAAGGGGTATTTCTAGACTAGTTGTCCAGTGTCTTGCGAATCCTTGTCGACTAATGTTGTTGAATATTTCCATGATGTGCGGTGCAAGAATGTTCATTCCCCACTTTAGATATTCTGCTTGAAGTTCAACCAAGCCCTTTTCCTTTCCTATTTTCAACTTCTTAATTCATGTCTCTACTTCCTATAATGTGAAAAGCTTTGTAGTTGCATTGATCTTGGGAGGGGGCTCCTCCTCTGATTCTTTCTCATAGAGTTTTCTTGCATAGTCAGACCAGTGATTGGTTGTAATATTATTTTCAATTTGCTTCTTCCTTGGTTGAAGTTCTTTCCAAAAAAGCTTTGGGATATTCTTGCCTAGATATATTAACCCTTCTCACCTTGTTTGCATGAACTCATCTTTCTTCCTTTTTAAATTTTCTTATATAACTTTACATTCATCTTCTGCTCACCTACTTTATCAAGGTTGTCCTTGCCATTTTTCATTCCTCTTCAAACCAAGCATTTACACAAAAACAATTTGGTTCAGATTTCCTAATTTTTGCACTTCTCAAGTGCACTCTGAATTATATTTGTTAACTCACGACTATTGAGGCATTGGGAACCACTCTTCCCCTTCTAAATTTATCTTTCCAACATTGTTTTGAAGATAATGCAATTTTCTTGTGTTATAAGAATTCTACCCCTTGATATCGATTGTCGAGAACATTGGGTTTTCCTCTTATGCTACCTTTCTTCTAACCAAGATAAATTTATATAAATTGGGTTATGGTTTGATTTTAAGTCCCACATATTCTCTCCAACCTTAACTTCATCTATCCTTTCTATATTTGTGAACAAATAACCTCGTCAACCAAGCTTGCCCCATCGTATGTGTTGCAAGTGAACTTCCCAAACCTTTTCCATTTATCTAGACCATTGCAGATAATTGAGTCGAAAGAACCACACAATGTGAGCAACTCCTCTCCAAAATGATTGCTAACTTTGTCATCTTCTGAACATCTCAACCATTGGGGATTCTCCTCTTCAATGAGCCAAATAGGATTGTGATCCTCTTTGCAACAAAACATACTAGCTTGTTGATTTGTTGTTCCAGCATTGGAATCTCCCATTAAAAGAACTTCTCCCTGCTGAGAATATACAACAATATATTGCTTTAAAGCTGTATATGGGTCTTTTCTATCTATTCCCTCATTTTTGTAAGTTTTTGAGACCTGAGGTGAAAAATAGTATGCTACAATTCCTATGCGGTTCTCATTCTCTGTTATTTTGAACCATAAATATTGTTTATTTGTATCTTGTTTCAAAAACTGTATGTGACGACCTTCTTTTTCTTTCACTAAAACCAGTATTCCTCCATACCCTTTGCCATTTTCTGTTGCCTTGTTCCAAGATGCTAATTTCAAATAACCATCAAACATAGGAGTTTTACAACCATCATGTTCATGAGTTTCTGTGAGACAAATTATGTCTCTACCTTTTGCAATAGACCCTATCCCAGGTCCCCTCCTCCAAGGGTACCCTCTGCAGTTCCAACAAACTAGACTTAGGTAGACATGGGTAGGATTTGATTGCTACGCGACTTGGCACACAAGACTCAAATTTGAGTCTTCACCCTTTTTCATCCATGTTGATCTTGTTGTTTTCCTCCCTATTATAAAATTAACTATTTTTTATTTACTGTCAAATTGTTGCCCTGCTTTGTCATGGGGCCAAAACATTGCAATAACTACTTTACCATTGTATAACCATGCTCTTTTCCCTTCATTTCTTGTTGCTCTAATTTTCTCCACTTCTTCTCTTCTCCCCTCTTGTTGTTTGCTAGTTAGATCATCATCTAAGAAGAAGTGTGAGTCTTTCAAGAGTTTCTTTTTGCTTAAGAGATAGTGTTTGTCTTGCACACTTTTTGTGATGACTTTTATGGGTTAAGGCCTCTCTTCACATATTTTTCCCACCCTTTTTGCTTGACAAATTTTCCCTTCCAATGAAATTTCTCTTTCAAAAAGTCTCTTGTCAAATTGAGAGTGCTTTCATTCTTTCCATAGTCTCTTATTCCTCGTATAATAAAGTTTATTTCCTTATATTTTCTATCTTTGTGTTCTCTTTCTACATCTTCTTTTTCCTCCATCCTTTTGAAACCATTAGTGTCCTCAGCTCTGGTTTTGATTTGTTTTGGAATGTTTGTCCTCTTGATCTCTTTTGCCTTTTTTTTGGAAATGACTACCTACTGAGATATTTGTGTATCCACCTGAGTTGCTTTAACAAGTCTTTGCTATTGAATGAAGAGAAAACAAGGTATGTGAGCTAGAGACTATGAAGCCAACCATTTTTTATAGGAGAATGAATAAGTTTGACAATTTGACAACATATAAAGGATGTCTAAACCACGTCCAAATCTTCTCAGGTTCTTTCCTACAATCAAGAGAATCTAACTATATTTAGAGAACTCAACTCAAATTCAAAAAATTCATGTATACATGTATGAGTAGCAAGTTATAGTTTTTGAAATCTCATTGCATGACCCTCTTTCACTCTGACAAAAAGCATGTGGGAGGAAGGAATCTTCACCACAAATGGATTTTGTGCTAAATCATCATATAAATAAAGTTGGCTCTTCAGTACTCAAATGTTTTCTGTGTTAAATGATCAACTCAAAGAATTTTGTTAGATCTATGTATTTCAAAGCTTTTTCCGGCGTCAAATGAAGAGAATCATTTAATTTTATATGGTCTTACTAGAGAGCTTTGTAGCAGTGCATGCATTTTTATCACAATAGAATTATAGTTGTTGTTTGATTTACTTATCTGTGTGATATGAATATGAACATGGCCCCACCTGTCCTAAATCTATTAAAATGAAACTCTATTTGTCACTATGAAGATTTTAGCATGAAAATCGATTTGTAAATATGAAGATTTTGACAAGTTGGACAATCAGAATAAGCAAGCTCACTTTACTAGATATTAAATCAAATTTCACTGACTGCAAGTCTTTCATAAACATCTAAGAATTATTTTGGTGCTTTTTATATTCACCATTGAAAAGAATATGCTCTACTCCTTGTAAAGCAACCATGGTGGTGAACAGACTAGGATTTGGTATATACACCATATAGCCATCACGCTTATATATATTGAAGTTTTATAGTTTCTAGAGTTTGAACTTGAAAGTCAGTAACATCAAACTAGGTTCAGGTGACCCATGGTATGTTCTAGAGAATGGAAGATGAGAAATGTGCCCCTCATGGTGGGTCCCTCATGGCGTTATGTGTCAAATTATTACTTTGTTATGTCTTAAAGGTTACATTTTCAAAAAATCCACAATGGTTACATATAAAAAAATGATGGTTAGTTATAATATCTAAAATTTGCAAATTTGCATGGATTACACGTGCCTCACAACTGAAGCACAAGACATGGAGAAAATTTGATGGAAAATAATTTTACTCAATAACTCAAGTAACCTTTGAGCTTCCAAAAATTCAGATAATGAACCGTTTTGGTTTTATCTGTTTGGAAATTTCTTTCTGTCATCTCTACGTATGCACTTGGACATGACAAGGGCTAGGGGGTGGCCTTCATAAATCTAGGGCGTTATGCAAAATTTGGGTTGGTACTAAGAATATTGAACAAAATCAATTAAGTAGTGCAGGAAATCAGTTTGTTGGGTGGAGACGTGTGTTAGAACACGTGTGGGGTATGAGAGCCCAAAAATAATATGTTGTGGGAATTTCTCGTACGTTAGTCCAAGCCTTAAGGAAAGGAATCTTAGCTATGGTAAGGATATTGATCCATGGTTGATCGGAAGTTAGTTTCCCTGGAAAGTACGTTGGGGTTCATGTTGATCAAAGGTTAGCTAGAAAGCATGGGTTTCTCTTCTTGAAACTACATTTTCATCAACCATCCATAAATATTATCAATGAATTGATAAACAATGTATCTGCTTGGGCATGTGCACACAAGATTTGGAGTGGTAAACAATGTATCTGCTTGAAAATTTCATCATTTCCAAAGATTGTCGGCTTCCAAATTATACCATGTTTTTTTAATGCCATCGTTGACTCATGGAAATCTATTGAATAAGTAGTGTAGGTTGCACAAGAAGGATTAATGAGAGGAAAGATGCAACCAAGAGAAAAGCTATAATCATGGATATAATTTAAATATAAAAAAGATGCTTGGAGTTTAATGTGCTTTGTTCAAGTAGCATTTATGGCATTAATTTCAGCATTGTATAACTTGAGAATTTGTGGTTAGCATAATAAACATCATGTTAACTACTTTTGATATGTTGTATTTTTAATTTAATAGATAGATGTGTTAACAACCATGATCATGAGAATAAGGTTTGCATGGTGTAATAGCCCTTGTTAAAAATCCATGTAAAAATATATAAGACCATGGTCATGGGATATGTATTCCAAGCTAAATGGTGGGCAAAAAATCCTAATGGGTGTTCATTCAATTTGTTATGGCTAAGGAAATTGGCAAAAGAAATGGCAAAGGCTTTGGAAAGGAAAAAGGCATTACTTGGCATTTTATTTATGAAAATAAAGGAAATTAGGAGAAAAGGAAGGTGAAAGGTCATAGGTCGCTGTGAGGAGGAAATTGAAGGAAAATAATGGAAAATGAAGAAAATAGAGGCCTCATTGATAAAAAGGCTTTTGAAGATCAGTTGGCGAGCTTTTGCTCAGGCTTGGTCAATGTAAGCTTTGGTTAGTTTAGTTTTGGAGCTCTCTCATTACTCTCTCCCTCTCTCTCTCAATCTTGGACACCTAGAGTTTTCTTGGAGCATTTCAGCATTGGATCAATAAAGCAAAGGAGGCAAAGAGGAACTAGAGATCAAGCAAGGAAGAGAAGGATCAAGCACTTACAACAAGATTCTTTGTAGGTATTGATTTGCATGTGTGATTTCCTTACTAGATTTAGCATGCATGCTATTGCATGTGGTTCTTTGCTATCATGGCATGGATTTTTCCAGGTGTGACAGTGGTTTCAGCCTAGCATTTCCATTTCCTGATAGTCATGGTGTGATGGGGTTCTCATGTTTTGGTTGAGCTAGATTTCCAAATGGATTCGAAGCCAAGTGAGGTGGAGCTTTGAATAAAATAACACATGGCCTAGCAACCCCTGAACCGGTCTGTGGGTTGCTGTAAATTCGGATTTTGTGTTGCCTCGGTGGGCCTAGGAATCCTCGACTGATGAACGGCGGGATATACGATAAAGCCTAGAGGTGGGTGCTCTCCTTCAAGCCTAGTAATCTCAATATGGGATATATGATAAATCCTGGAGAGTGGAGTCTCGATTAGGGCCTAGTGATCCATTGTGGATTGTGGTAAAGCCTAGAGACTAGGAGATAGGAAAATTCCTCATGGTGTAGGTGGAGAAATCGGTGGCATCCATACTTGTTTTGGCCTAGTGATTCAGTGTGGATCGCAGTAAAGCCTGGTTTCTGTTGATGAGAGTGTAGAATTTTCTACACATCCAGCTCTATAGATCTGCTGCAAGTTAACCTGATAATGCAATATAACCAAAGAAAGATACTATAACCTACTTCTACTATCAATTTGCGGAAGCTTAAAAGATTTGAGCAAGATCGAGCTGAACACATATAATCAGAAGAAGAATCAATGCACATGAAACACAGAAAATACTCAGGGGAAAGCCTCAGCTAAAAACCCCGCTATCTATATTATCATACAAGGTGGAAATATATCAAAATTAGACAAAGCTTTAGCTCTCATAACTAGCTAGCTCTCAGTAAAATCCCCACAGATGTTCACAGGCAATCAAGACTTCTCAAAAGCCTTCTCCTCTGCCCTCCAAGCCTCCTATTTCCTTGCGTAGTTTCTCCTAGGTGATCCTCCTGTTACCAAGTGGAACACTGATCTCACACACTGTTAGAACTGCGCAATCCTCAAGGAATGATACCTTGACTACATGCATGAGTTTTCTTTATAAGAGAACACATGCAACTGATAGTACATTTTCCCTATCTTTAATCTCAACTGGCTATTTCTCAGAATAGACATGCATGGGTTACTGATGAGGGAATCTTCAGTTATCTGGAGTACACTAGTTGAGTGCATGCATGCATCAACTGACTAATAACTCACAATTAGTTCCTCAAATAGTTTGGAACTAATTTAACTCGACCTAACTTAGTAAACTGAGTTAACTAACTACAACTCAAATATAACTCAACGTTATCTCCTTAATTAATGGATAATCTCCTTAATTTAAGGGATAACTGTTGTATGACTTCAAAAAGACTTCTAACTTGAATTTCTCCAACTAATTAATCCAAGATGAATTAATTAATTATTTTCAAGTAGTTGGTGAGACTAAATTCGAATTTTAATTCAAGGAAAAATTAAAATTGGAATATTCTTGTTGCCACATTTCAACACTCCCTCTCAATAAGAAAGGGATTATCGGTCACCCCAATCTTGTCTGTATGGAACTCGAATTTACACTTTGACAATGCCTTTGTCAAAATGTCAGCATCTTGCTCCTCAGTCGAAATATAGTGCAGCAACATGATCCTCCTCACTACACAGTCTCTGAGATGATGATACCGGCTATCGATGTGCTTGGACCTATCATGAAACACTGGATTCTTAGAGAGTTTGATACAACTCTGTTTATCACAATAGATCACAGTTGGATCCATCCTTTGATCAAACAAACCAACTAGGATTTTCCACATCCAGATGGCCTCACATGTTGCCTGACTTGCAGCCATGTATTCTACCTTTGCCGTGCTAAGTGCAATTGGCCTCTGTTTCCTGCTGTACCAAGAAACTGTCATTGACCCAAGGTTGAAAATCCCTCCTATTATTCTCTTCTGATCTGATGGACTCCCTACCCAATCTGCATCAGTGAAGTCCTATAGCTTCACTCCCTCTATCCGTCTGTACCATAATCCATACTGAGATGTGCCTCTAAGGTATCTCAATACATGCTTTTCTTCCTTCCAAAACATCTTGGTAGGCTGAGCCATTGCTTGACTCAGCTGGTTCACTGCATAGCACAAATTTGGTTGTGTGTTCACTAAGTACATCAGTGAACCCACAAGCTGCCTGTACACAATAGCCTCTACTACTTCTCCTGAAGTAGCATCCTCCTTCCTCTAGTTACCTGCTAGAGGAGTCAGCATGGGCTTTCTCTTCTCCATGTAGAATCTCTTGAGTATCTCGTTAGCATACTTGCCCTGAAACAAAAACAATTCCCCATCCTTCTGCCACACTTCCATGCCAAGGAAGTAATGCATGAGACCCATGTCTTTCATCTCGAATTCTCTTGCAAGGTCCTCCTTGCAAGACATGATCAACTGATCATCACCTATCAATATGAGATCATCAACATAAAGTACAATGATAAATGACTTACTTTCACCATGATTTGGTACTGGTTCGCATCCGCTTCACTCTTTATGAATTCCAACCCGGTGAAGTAGTTGTCTATCCTGGTGTACCAAGCACAAGGTGCTTGCTTCAGCCCGTACAATGCTCTCTTGAGTCGGCACACATGCAACTCACGATTGAGGGTCTCAAAACCTTCTGGCTGCTCTATGTACACCTCTTCCTCAATCTGGCCATTGAGGAATGTAGTCTTCACATCCATCTGATGGATCTTCCAACCCATCTATGCTGATAGTGCCAACATAGATATGATAGATGAGTACCTTGCGACAGGAGCAAAAGTCTCATCATAGTCAGTCCCCTCGACCTGTGAAAAGCCACAGGGAACAAATCTTGCCTTATGCTCCTCCACACTACCATCAGCAACTTGCTTTACCTTGTAAATCCAATGGGAACTCACAACTGACTTGTTCTTCAATCCCAAAACCATGTCCTAAACACTGTTACGAACTATGGAGTCATACTCCTCCACCATAGAATCAACCCAAATTGGCTGTTGCACTGCTTCCTCAAAGGAAGATGGCTCGATATCAACACATTCCCTAGCAAGGGCCATGTATCTAGTGTACCTCTCAGGTGACCTCCTCTATCTGCGCTGAGAAGATGGTTCTCCCACATTCTCTCTCGCATCTGTCAACAATCTGTCAGCTTCTCTTGTGTGCTTCTGTCCATCTCTAGAAGACTTTGCTTGAGTGGATGTA